>NC_051167.1:173158378-173445878 GCF_013339725.1 Rhipicephalus microplus
AAGCGTGCATTTGTTGCCTCCGATCTCAGAGGCAGTACAAAATCACGCTTGAATAGAGCTATTAAGTATTATTACAGTCGGAAGTTAAATGGTAGGTTCTTTTATTGTCTATCTATCCTAGGTGAAGGCACAGGAGACCCTGTGAATATTCGTCCAGGCGCCTTTGCATATCTTCAAGCCGGCTATGCTACTTAGAGAACCTGTTGTGTTGTTCATTGGGCTATGGAGATTCTAGTTTTTTTTAAGAAAGAGCTAATGTGCCTTTTATGAGGCGGGATGTAAAATTTGTCACATCTCTGTGTTGATTGCTGAAACAGACATTTCAATGGACGAGTGCTTTGAATCTAATTATTTTTCGGCAAACAAGGCAAGCAAATATCAATATATTAGTCAAACAGTCATATTTAGCATTTCCATGTGAAGCAAAGACATTTTCCCATTCTCGTGACGTCACAAGTTTTTCTGGTAATTGAGGTAGGCGAGTTTTCTATACACACATGGGCTTGTGGTGCTGTTTCTGGGTCGAAACTAGCAATACCTGGCAAATTTCAGCAAAGAACTGGACTTCAGTTCTCAGCGAAGTGTAATGTTGCCAGTAGGTATGACAAGCTAGACACTATTAGTGGCAAGTCTTTACTAAAAGCGCAACTGGGTGACCAAACTTGTTTCTTTTCAGTTTTTCTTTCTTTCTTTCTCACATATCTTTCTTTCTCTCTCTCTCTCCCTCTCTCTCTCTCTATCACTCTCCTTTCTCGCAATTTATTTTTTCCTTTTCGTTAATTATTTTTCTGTCTATGTCTTGCTTTCTCTTTCTCACTATTTCTATTTATTTCTCTTTCTTCTCTTCTTTTCGCTTGCTCTTTACTTGTCTCACTTTCTTGCTTTCTCTTCCCGTCTTGCTTTCTCTATCTTTCTAAGTCTCGTCTGTCCTTCTCTATTTTTCATTTTATTCTCTCCATTTATCAGATTCTTTGTTTGCCTCTTTTTACGTATCTTTATTTCTCTCTTCCCTTCTTTTTCTGTCATGTTCTTTCTTCTTTACTATCTCATTTTATGAATGTTTCTTACCGCTTCTTTATTCTTTTTTCTACCACTTTTTCTGTCATTTTATCTCGTAATCCTTTTATTCTTTTCCTTTATTCATTTCTCCTTTCTTGCTATCAATTTTTCACCCTGTTTTCGTTTTCGTAGTTTTTCATTTCTCTTTTTGATGCGCTTTTTTTCTTTTGTCACTCTAACTTGCTGGAGAAGGTAGGCATGCTTGCCCGATGCCTGTGGCGCACAATAACCTGAAGAGTTTGCCACGACAAAGCTTGTGATCGGTTAAACAGCTTAACTGTGGGGCGAAGGAAGACAGAACATGCAGATTTATGATGACGCTGGCCTTTTTTTTTTTCGATGGAGAACAAGTTACCCACAGGCTAAACAACTTCGCGGATCAATAATGCTTACGAGTAGAAAGAAAACCACTTTCTTTCTTTCTCACATATCTTTCTTTCTCTCTCTCTCTCCCTCTCTCTCTCTCTATCACTCTCCTTTCTCGCAATTTATTTTTTCCTTTTCGTTAATTATTTTGCTTACCAGGTGCCTCAGGTTTTAAATACCCTTGCAGATCAATTGAACTTTAGGGCTAGTAGTGCGACTTTCAAGAAACAAATAAAGAACTTATTCATAACCACCGGTCTACACTATCGAAACTACGTATTGGAGTCTCATGCCTCTACAAATGCTTAAATTGTTCATAAACTTATAAGTCAATTATACGAGTGTATACCGCGGAATTCATTGTATCCACATGCCTCTTATGTCTGTTTTTGAGTTGTTTCATTGATATTGTTTAGTTGTGAATTATAACGAGAGTGACCTATAATTTTTTAAATGTGTTATGTAAACTTCTTATGCTATTTATGTTTGTATTTTGTGTTTACAATTTCAGGTTGCTTGAAACTAATGTATTGAATATATATATTGTTTAAGCTTGCACTGTCACGGACTGCGGAGGGACAAGGGCCTTTGTCAGGCTGTTCGCCTTTAGCCCTTTGCCCCTGCAGTGAGCTCTGTATCTGGCTTACTGTAAATAAAAATACTACTACTACTACTACTACTACTACTTAGCGCGAAATTTGCGCCTAGATAAATGACAGGCTTACCGCAGTTATGAGGGCATCGCTTGTATTTGTTCTTACGTTTAAACCGACCATATTACGATTGTACTGAATGTGTATGACTTGTCTTCTTTTTCAGCGACTGTCATCCCCTGGTCTCAGAGGAAATGGCACCATCACCTAGGAAGCACACGCTGAACTGCTGGTCATCCAAAGTATAAATGGCGTCAAGGTAAAATTGCGTCAACTATAAATTGCGTACAATCGCGAACCTTCTCAAACAATGAGGTACAGTTTACATTGAGAAATTCTGAGGGGCTGTGTGGTCGAAAGCCGAATGAAATGAAAGGAAGAATGAGAAGTGCGCGTGACAGTACGAACTGTGACGATATGATTCGGTGGCCCGCGAACTTCGTTTTCGCTCCTCGGCATCGCGCATTCACGATACTTCGTCCCCGCTGTGGTGGTATGGTGGCTAACGTACTCGGCTGCTCACCCGCAAGCCGCAGGATCGAATCCCGGCTGCGGCGGTTGCATTTCCGATGGAGGCGGAAATGTTGTACGCCCATGTGCTCATATTTGGTTGCGCGTTAAAGAACCCCCGGTAATCGAAATTTTAGGAGCCCTCCACTCAGGTGTCTCGCATATTCATATCATGGTTTTCGGAAGTTCAACTCCACACATATATCTATCGCAGTATTCCGCGCGTGGCGTGCTTTTTGGGTGGTGCGAATTGATCGTGTTACAGCCTGGCAGCTAATTAATGAGACTTTGATGCCTTTGAACAATTTGTATTCTGCCTAGGACAAGAGACAACGTCTGAATTACCTGATTTTCTGAATGAACGTGTGTCGAATCAGCATGCTTTTACTGTATACAAAATGGCGGAGCTTGCCCCTAGCCCTCTTTCTACAATAGGGGTGTTCGATGTGATAATTTAGATGAAAAGTAAAAATAACTGCAGCCACTTCAGTGCAAAATGTATTGAAAAATTTGTTCACTTATGTTTAATTCTAACAAGAAACAAATATCACAGTGTTGCCGCAAGAGTGGTGTAGAGAACTCGATAGCAACAAATTGGAATGTCGAAAAAAAGAACAGCCGCATCAAATCGAAATTTGCAGCTTGCCACTCAAGCACAAAGAATGCACAATAAGAGCACAGACAAGATGAAAGGGAAATGACAACTACCAAAGCTCTACACTTGTGGGAAGCTGCTCAGATGTTAAGAAGGATACCTGAAAAGAACGCGCATGTATATACCTGGTGAGGGTGAGCTACATCAGACACAATTTCTATATCTTTATGTTCGAGTAGCATGCTTCAAGTGTCGACTATGCACAACAAACTAGTCCCTACTTTGGCTTTTTTCAGTATGCAGCTCGCTCTTTTCGCAAACGCGACCGCCGCAGCGAATCAATTTTTCTTTAGTGGTCTGTAGCTTCAATTCAAACTTTACGGTGAAAGGACGAAACCTACGATACTTCACGGGATAAGCCCGAGCACAGATGACGGTGCCGTGCAGGTCAGCGTGCAGGTTGAAGGCGCATGCACATTGAACTCCGCGAAGCATGATCGAAGGCCTTTCACCTAATGCGCTCCGCGCGCCTCCTCGCGGGTAACAGGAAACACGCTCGAGCACCTCCAAGTGGTGTATGCCGCCAGTGGTATATAGTGTATAAAATAGCTCGCGTTATCAGTTTGAGGGCGTACATTGCCTGGCTGAGTAATCCAAAGCAGCGTGCTGTAGATCATGTGGCCGGAGGTTCGGATTCCTAGTCCTTCAGTCAGTGTAACAGCACCGATTTATTTTATGTCGAATAACCACTTGTATTCTGCCTGGTTAAGATGCGCCAGCCACGGTACAAATTGACCCGATGGTTTCTGTGTCAATCACCAAGCACTTAGCCATTGCCATAACAATTGAAAATACTAAGCCTGTAAGTCACATCAGTGGACCGTGACTTGGTATGTTTTTTTTTTGTATGTGGGAATTCGTTATACGCGTTTCTTCGGAGAAAAATCTACTGAAAAAACTTTTGTTCTAGCGAGAACTGATATTGCCATCGTATTCAGGTACTCGTTTTATAACCATGTATCCTTTTGCTATCTGTGCAGGTGGGCACAACACTGGTTCATTCAATGATGTTTATGGACTTCTGACGCTGGCATCACTCTTCCTTACCTCAATATGGTCCAGCTGAGGAGAAATCCTGTGCTTTCATCAATGCATCTTTATTGCTTCCAAGGAAACTCACTGAGGAGAGCGCACTTCAGTCTTGATGAGAAGAGATCTCAATAATTAAACATTTTTGAATATATTGAGAAATAATTTTTTCTGCTCGTAATATAAAATGTCACAAAAGATTCTGTGACTTTCACTGTCGAGTTACAGCAGCTTCTTTTATTGAAACACCAAGTGCTACTCACAATCGTAAGCCAAGGATTTGCAATTGAAAAATTGTAAGATATTACCTCAACACCTTGGCTGCGTTTGCTGAAGGGCAAACACCTCTTCTGTTTCACCAATGATCCAGAACCTGTGCCACGTTACCTGTACCACGTTATACCCGCAGATTTTCTCATCTGATCTGGCCACCTAACGTACTGCTTTCCCTCACACGTCTGCTTTTTCTTAGAATACAATCTGTTACCCATGACTAGTGGTTATCTTGCCTACGGGCTGCATTCTCTGGCCACGGTTACTTGCGTTTCTTCATTTTGACTAAAATGCGCTTAAGAACCGTTTGCTCCCCAAACAAGTCGGCTATCTTTCTCTTCTTCAAGGTAAGACGTATCACTTTATCTTGCATGGTTCAATGCATCAATTGAGATTTCATTCTTCACGTGTAACTCCAGTTTATGCTCCGTGACACATCACGGGCACAAATAGTTCGACCGAAGAAGATTCTAATGTACCGCATTTCGGAACGTGGTATGCTATCGCAGCCCGATGGTATGTCGTAGGGTTTTGTCGAGGCTATGTCGTCTTCGGAAGTCCACGTAACGCTTCAGCAAAGAAGCTAATTTGAGACACGGGCCCTGCTATTTTGACAACACATACATATTCTTGCTCTGCAACAGAGCTTTAGAATGGTTTATTTAGTTCATCTTTTCGTTTGCATTCATAAAAAACACGAAGACATAGGAAATTGGAAGAGAACTGCTGGCAACTTCCACTCAGAAGGGCACAAAGTCGGCTGCCTGCTCCTTAGGCAAAGGAAAACATCGAGGAAAGGAGAATAAAAGCGAGAGAAGATAGAGAAGAACAAAGAAAAAGAAAGAAAAACAAATAACAGATATTTAAACACAGAGAAGTAGTCGAATGAAAGATGTCTATAAACACGAGGCCAAATCGGCTTAGCAGGGCTAGGCAGGCGTAGTCACTTAGAGTAGCCCATTCTTTCGGGTACAGGCAATCGTCAATGGTCGTGTGCATAAGTTCAATAACTTCATATTTCTTCGTGAGCAAGGGTGGCTGCCTAGTGGGACACTACAAAAGGCTGTGTTTTTGGTGTCTCACAGGAGCCACACGATTGGATCATCCCCGCTTGTTTGGCGATTTAATTGTTCGGGGGCTTATACAGAACCAACTCTTAGCTTGTTTAACAGGGCTCAGTCACGATGAGACAATGCACGACCGCAAATACGAGGAGGGAACAATCCTCTTGTGATACGCTGATCGGAGTGCTTCTTTCGAAGATTATGAAGGATATGCAGACGAGTATTGTCAAAGAGGCATACATTATTTGGTAGTCGGAAGCGACGCACTACCTGCTAGTTCCCGCCCCGGTAGGCATAAGTGAAGTCTTTCTATAGCATACCATGCTCTGTAGTAACAACACACAGAATGCCCTTCCACTACCCCGACATTATAATGGCTGTAGCACAAGAGATAAGTCAGTCGGTGCATAAAAAAATTTGAGGAAACTACCGCGACATACTTTTTTTTCTGCCAGCAGCATCCGCTGTCATGGTGACAAGTCCGGTTGTCATTGTCAATAGCATAACACTATTACTTCTAAACTTTGCATTACAATATTCACAAGTACTTTTTCATACAGCCTAAAATGCTACCACTAGTGTACCTTACTGCACAAATCAAGATGAACAGAGGCATCAATTACAGCCGTAATAAAGAAATCAAGCTAACATTCAATTGGGCGAAAGTAGTGGTTGAGTGTAATGAGAAAATGGCAGCCCTTCATGCCAAGAACCTGCTGCCGCTGTCAAACTTTTCTACAAAAGCGGCCCCTGGCCATTAATGAAATCCTACCAATTTGGCGGCAAAACTGAAACGAAAACGAATAACTGTAAAGAGCGCGGACTGTCTTACTTTTCTCAGACGTCTAGAATGAGCGAGCGTTGTTATACCAATCATAGATTAGGCATTGTTGTACAAATGTGCAATCAAATTCATGCGGCTAGGGTGCTGATGGTAGAATGAAGCCTGTATAACGATAGCTTGACTGCTCCGGCTTTCCCACTAATCTTTCACAGCAAAGGAGCATGCCGTCAATAGTTCCCGCTGTACACATACGTAAAATGCACAAACGTAAACGAAACCTTCTTCATTTTCAGAGGGAATGTGCAATGTCTTCGGATGCAATAAAAAGCTTTAGCAAAAAATGTTTGTAGTAATCTGTAATACCAATAGCTTCAAGGCATTTCGGTGATGTTCGTACGCATAAAATCACAAAGGCAACAAAACACCAAGATAACAAATAGTTAGAACTCCATATTTTGTCTTCTTGATTTCTCGTTAGGTGTGGCATATATACAGAGACACTTTGCGTCACCAGCATTCTGTCCTGTCTTCTAGGCTGCTTGATTACGTTTCTGCTGCAATCCCAAAGAACTATGCCGCAATTCAATGTTTTGTAACGACATAAATTTTGAGCTCCCTAGGTAATGATTATTTATCATAATTGGTCATGATAAAATTGTTAAAGCTATAATTGAAACTCGGGGGAACACCACAAAAAAGGGACGGAGCTATTTTAAAATTGCAAGATGTTCTCAAGGTATCGCAACAGGACAGAGCGCGAAATCAACGAGGCTTTTTATATCAAGACGACAAAAAAAAATCATTCGTGTCAGTGAGCCTTCAGTCACCCTCATAGATAAAGAGATTATGTTTTTGAGCGGTTACGTTGGAAAATTTCGCCCTGTGGCAGATTTTTCTGGAATATCACCTTGATGTGCACGTGATCTTTTATACTTGTTTTCTTTTTCAGCTATATATTTGCAGGTGCAATAAATTTACACACAGTGTTTTGTCAGTGCTTGTGTTGTGTGGCGATATTTTCTCCTTCCCGTTTTTGAGCTGTTCCCGTCATTATCACGCACCAACTCGCTCTTCGAGACACCCTTCTGCGATATTTGAAGGTCTGCTAGGTAATGACTCATGTCTCGGGATGACTGATATGAATACAATGGAAATTTTTGTACAAGTTGACAATAATTTGTTTTAAGTAAGACAGCTTTGCTTAGCTCACATTTAACGACATTCAAAGGTCAGATACCTTACAGAGATGGTAAACAGATATTACAGCGATCAAAAGGCACGTTACTCATCCGACATTAACCAAAACATATGTCCACCGTCTTTGTATTTTAGCCGTATTTCTATTGTTACAGAAACCAAAGCGGCTCACCATCAGAACGCGAACAATGAAACAGTGCCAATACAGTAGGTATGACTGGCAAAGCAATGCTTTGTCTTCAAACATGCAGCTACAGCGCCACAACTTTAACGTATGAAAGGATAGCTGGCATCTTGTCTCCTACGCTCACTGCCAAAAATAACGTTTTAACGCGACAGCATAAAAGAACTCGTTTTGCAGAAATTCCAGTGTCGGTGTTGTTGCTTGTGACGGTAAGATCATCTTAGTCATGACAGAAAAATCCAGAATGATGCAAAATAAGTAAACACAAACTGGGAATCTTTAAACTTCACCTTTAAGAGCTGAAGGTTAGAGTGCATCTTGTCCCTGGTTACTTTTTGCGTTTAACTTTTGTTGTGCGTGTTCAATGTCAGTTTCCATATGTGTTACTTTGTCAAATATTTATATCACTCGTAAAGGTCTCTGTACTTATTACCTTTGAATAATAAGTGACTCCCGTCTATGGGATTTTCATTGACGCATCAAGGGGTTTTCTACCAGTTCCTTTATTTGCTGCGTTTACCCGCAATTTACGTTCTATATACCATGTAGACGTAGACAGCAATCCTTTTGTCTGTATTTTCTCTCATGTGGGTGGTACGCAACACTGTTACGTGCACATTCCAGAACAACCATTATTATTATTATTATTATTATTATTATTATTATTATTATTATTATTATTATTATTATTATTATTATTATTATTATTATTATTGTCTGTAGTAGCAGCCGTGATGGCAGTATGTGCGCAGAGTTACGGTTTAACCCCTACTTTTGGTATCCTCCCCGGCTCGCTATTTTCTTCGTAACGGTAAGACCGCAATAGTGATTCAAAAAATGCTGGTTGATCGATATGTGTGGTTCAACGTCCCAAAACCACCATATGATTACGAGAGATGGCGTACTAGAGGGCTCCAGAAATTTCGACCACCTTAGGTTGTTTAATGTGCACCCAAAAGGAAATGCTGGTTAACGGATTACTTATTTTGGTTACTGTTGCCTAAAAATCGTTTCAACTGTGTAATTGTGACTAAGAAGGTTTAAACGACTATTAGAAGAAGTTAAGATCAGTCGACGTAGGCTATCCGCTCTATGAAATCCGCATGGTCTCCTTGCAGTTCCACCCTCCTGCTGCTTCGTAAAGGCTAATTGAGTTCGTGGAAAAAAATAAGAAGCTTGCTAGGTTGGCAATTTTTTTAATGCGAGAGCGTTAGAGACCTCGCTTCACAAAAACTCTTTTGCTGGTGTCGGGTCGCCATTTTTGCTTTCGAGAGAAAAATCAGCGTGCTAGGCGAGTAAAAATCCGACGTATATCCAAATTAATAACAAAAAAAAGTGTTGGGTGCTAGAAAGCATCAAACACGGAAATTCTTCGTGGCACACAGGTGTTTCACTAGTGAGCGGCACTATAGTGCTTGAAACTGCCTCACAAACAAACAAAAAAGCTTGAAGACCTATGTGCTGAAAATAGCTTCCTTAACGCATGTAACATTGCACTGGCAGAATCTCATTATTGCAACAAGGCGCCGAAACACATGAATCACATGAAACACATGAATTACGAGCATGCTGATTAAAGTTCACCACCCATTCAAAGTTGTGCAGCTTCGCAGGTGCGCATGACACCTTACGGACGCCTAGTGGGTGGGTCAATGGCCGATTTGAAAGAAAAAAAGGAAGAATTTTGACGTAAGAGGCAGTTGGAATCTGCAAATCCATAAGACAGTCAGGATACTTCCAATATCACGCGGGACAAACTGTTCCTTTTCTCGCAGCACGGTTGAAGGCGATGCGCATTGTGTCTGATTACTCTATCAGCAGTTCTACTTTCGAATACGTAACTCAAGCATCTTGAAAGCTTTTTTTGCTTTGCTTTTGAAGCCTTTTGTACAGTACAGCATGCACGGGTGTCAATCACCACGTAGGAGTTTTGCTGGCTCAAGCAAGCGGAACTATTTGTCATGCCAGGGATGACCCTACCAATGAGCACATTCGTAGTGTATCAAGTACAGTGAACGATAGACTGCGCACATGAGCGCAGCACCTAATTATCTCGTTTAAGAAACAATACACGTCCCTGCTTCCACCAAACTGAAAATTCCACCCACCATTGTTTTAAACACGACAAGCTTAATATCGCGTCCATCACCGTTATCATGCGAAAAAAATGTCTACGCAGAGGGTCCGTAAAAGGCAGCTGTAACTTCCGTCGCTGCTCTTGAGGACTTCAGCTTCCGAGGTGTCGGGACGGGTTAGCTTCTTCGAAGTCGTGTTGCAGCCCCTTGAACCAGCACAATGCTTCGCGCCATCATGGTCCTTCTGCTGGCCGGCCTTTTGTGTCATGTAGACTCTCAGGTTAGTATGTCAGGGGAAACCTTAACCGTAGTTTATAAAAGGTTCGGTTCGCTAAAAGCGCACTACGTAGAGGGCACGTGGTTCTCGTTTTGCGTGTGCGCAAAGACAAGTGCCTTGGGTGATAGGAAGGGATCAGAAGAGGAGCAGACACGCATTTTAACCAAAAGAGCATCCGGTTAGCTATTCCAGACTGGGATTAGGGAAAGGGAATAAATAGAAAGCAATGAGAGAGTGATAAAGAAAGATGAAAAAAAAAAGAGTTAAGCTTGCAAGAATCACTTAAAACAGCGAAACTGGACGATCTTGAAAACTATGTTTAGTTGCTTTAATGTTTTTCTCTCGTGCTATGAGTAGTTTGAATTTCTTTTTTTTTGCCTGTTTCTTGATGCAATTCTTTATTTGTATCCTTTTTCTTAAGTAGTTCTATATTTTGTGTTTAGTTCTTTTCTTCTTCCCTACTTCTCTCTGGACATGACACCGAAACAGTATTGGACACCTAAAGCTGAAAAGTAGGTCCAAAAATAAATAAGTTAAAAAATAAAGTAATGTGCAACAGTCTCGACCATGAACAGCACTTTGCGATAGGTGGAAAGACGTTGAAAGTTGTAAAAGATTATGTCTACTTAGGACAGGTAGTAAACGCTAAGCCGAACAACGATAGTGACGTAACTAGAATAACCAGGATAGGGTGCATCATATTCGGCAAGCATTCTCAAATAATGTATGGTAATCTGTCAATAACAATAAAGAGGAAAGTATACAACAGCTGCATCTTGCCAGTACTCACAACGGAGAAAAAACCTGGAGGCTTACAAAGAGGATTCAGTCTAAATTGAGGGCGATGAAGAAAATTCATTTATTCTTCACTCAATAGTAAGGCTTCCCATTTATTCTTATTTATTAATTTCACTGTTCAAAGAAAAGTCGAAAAGTAGTGAACTAAGTGTCTTGTGCAAAACTGCAACCCAAGTGGTACGCTCCTCACAAGAACATCGCCTTCAAAAAAATGCACACTCGTGGGCTGACGAACGGTTGGGATGGTGGTCTAAGAGCGTCTGCGCATAGAGTGGCCGATGGTCTGCCGCAGTCGAAGAGCAGGTGTGGTGCGATAGTGTGGGCAGAGTTTCTATAATTTCTTCGTTTGGAAGCGTCTGTAGTATGTTTCGCTAATATTGATATTACTCTACTGTAGGAAACATTTGTTACTGAACATTCTAAAATGTAGATACTCTATCAGAAGAGGCTGTGAATTCTCACGTATACGTGAAGGGTGTTCGTGTACCACAAGTAAAATCCTATCAATGAACCAAATTCTCTAAACCTTGCAGAAGAACATCGGTAAAGTAATAAACTTATCACCATAAAAAGAAACAGGCTTTTGTCTTATGTTTGTTACTTAGATGTTCATGCTATATTCGCCCTTAACGTGGCATATGGGGTTCTAGTGTGCCCATTTTAATATATATTGTTCACTAACAAACTTTACCCAGCAGACTAAGAGGATCAGAATGAGTAGCCCAGTAGTTCAGCATCTTGATTGTTACCTGCCCCCATGTCCACCCAATAAGCACATTCCCAACTGGGGCTGGTGAGAGTACACCGTGCAACTCATACTTACGAAATTGAAACCGAATTACAAGAAGAGTTATATAATGGTACTTCGGCATATAAAACCTTTTATATAGATATAAATACATAATTAAGGGTATTGTACAAATGGTCGATATGAAGAATGATTCATTACGTGGGAGTTTGGTATATGTAACTTGCACTGAACTTCTAACTTTATCTGATATATATGAGGTGTTTCACTATTACGTCGCACGCAAAGGTAAAAAAATTGGGCAGTGTAATCTCAACTTTTGGATTGTTAGTATCAGCGGTGTTTACATTATTCTTGCTAATGTGACTGCCTAGCACTGCGACAAGCTTTCCCTTGAATTTGATCGTAACCCATAAGTCCAGAAAAATATTACAAGAACACCCAGCTTGTTTCTACAGCAACTCTTTTGTTTTTCATGTTGCTACTACATCTGGATACCTTTACTGCGGCACACCTTCAGGAAAATGGTGAGTCTATTACCATTTCCTTCGAAGTAGAAGCCTTCACTGCCTCAGCAAATATAAAAAGCTCTCATCGATGTATAGAACATGAGCGACCCCAAAAAGTCGATAAAATATTACGAGACACCCAACAATATTTAAAGCAACCTAAATAATTAAAAATAAACTGAATGTAACTGAGAGACATTCCGAGTAAATTGGAGCCAATATCAAGTAGAATAAGTCAAGTGGGAGCAAGCGACTGTTTCTTAATTACCTGAATCTAGTTCCCAGTATTTGCATTAGTTATGGCTCAATTGACTGTAATTTGAAGTCCTCAGTTAGAATGCAAATTGTAAACTACTATGTACAAAGCAATTTTTTTGAATAGTAAAGTATACATTTCATTTAAAGGAAAGTGATGTTGTCAGGTATAATGGCGTCGCCTTGCTGCTTTATAGCCTTGCGTTCATGCGTAGAAACTCGGAATATACGGGCTCTGAAATAAACTAACAAGCATTCTCTTTGGGTAATGTGCAGGGTGTAGCAGCAGTGGCCTGGCAAATTTACGATGACGATGAAGCGCAGTCATTGTATTGTCTCAGTCAGCCCTTCATTTGGTAAATAGGAACGAACAGTGTGATGTTCTACACAGAGACACAAAAGATGAAACGGAGAAACGCTGGGTAGCAACTGAATGTTTGTTTAGCACGAAAGAAGAGCATATATTGAAAAACATGGGAAGAAAGTATAAACTACGACAAGATTTATTTCGAGGAATATTTACATGCACTGTTCCAAGAAAGAAACTTCCTCCGATGATGAACACATATACCATGCTGACGCATAATGATTCTCCTAGGGCAGCATGGGCGGCTTCGATAATTTCGTGAGTTCGCTAGTTTTGATGTCTGCCGATAATTATAGTTTCTTCAAACAGGGGGGTGCATCCGCAAGAACGGCAACGAATGGCCCCCCCCAAAAAAAGAACTTCTCTAACATTGCGCCTATTTTTGTCGTGTTCAACGGGCGGTCTTGCCGACAAATTCCTGCTTGGTACACATAGCATCCCATGCATGAATGGAGAATGCAATAGATGACGCTGTTGGTGCGTTCTACGCATCATTTGCGATGCTTGGTTGTACGTAGCGCTGCGGGATTGTCAACGGAAAGCGTACGCGTTTTTGTACAAGAGTGGTGGATCAGTGGACTGTTATTACCGATCCTCGAGCTAGATCCGGAAAAAAAAAATACTACTAGTTATCCGGCGACTCCGAGCGCGCGCCAACAGCGAACGGATTTTATTACAACGCTCCCCCTAGCGTACGTCGCCGCACTAAATCGAACGATTGCCTTCAACCAAAGACACGCGCCATATGTGACATCATTCCTATTTTATAAGATCTCGCATCTTTCATCAACTACAAGTACCGCTTTCTAGTTTATAACATCTTGCATCTTTTCATCATCAGCTACAAGTACCACCATCTAGTAAACACTACAAGAACTAAACGAGAGGTGGCTACATACAGGAGACGGTACCGCCATCTAGTGAACACTGCAAGAACTAAACTAGAGGTGGCTACATACAGGCTACAGGAGACGCACAGCCCACGCCCAGCTTCGGCCCTAAAAATATTACTAGTGTCTTGCATGCATTGTTTTTGAAATGGCTAATTATTGAGGGTTTAGCGTTGCAAAACCATAACATGATTATGAAGAATGGCATCGACGAAAGCACCAGAAGAAGGTGGGTTTTGACCATGTAGGCTTTTTTTTAAGTGCACCAAAACCGAAATGCACGGTCCTCTGACATACCGCACCCATCGGAATAGTCTGGAGTGTGTTCTCTTTATTGTCATTATTTGTTTTTTTTTCATGCGGTTCAAGTTGCTCGCAAGATGAAGCGGCATGCCCAAACATACAAGTGATTGTAATATTTGGACACTTCTCGAATACTGCTTAAAAACACAGTTTTACTGCATTTCTGTTTTCATCTTCGCTCAGTTCCAGTGATCGAAAGTTTGACTGCGAGAGTTCTGGACAACTCCTCCGTCGAAGTGAAGTGGAACGCTTCGGCCGACAGCATAGCAAAATACAAAGTGTACCGCTCTAGCCACACACGTACCACCAGTGATCCTCTTCACGCATAACACCTCGGTGACTCTTAAAAACCTCGTGCCCGGAAAGGAGTACAATATAAGGGTGGCCAAAATGGACGGTGAAGCAGCGTACGCAAGATACGCCGACGTGAATGTGACGACCTGCGACATTCGTAAGTCTTGAAAATTATTGCTTTACCACCTGAACAGTGAGCCGTTTATGAATCTGAGATGAGTACATTGATTCAGTCTGTTTGAATATTTCATCATGAATAAATAAACCACTCGGTGGCTTCGGACTGGAATTTCTGCGAAGCGAATCCGAAGGCCTGCACTCATACGAACCCTATGGTCAAAAATAATGTAGTTTTTGTTACAATGTGAGACCAACGAAAACAGGAGAGTACAGAAAGGACACAGAAGGTCGCTGACTCACAAGCGAAAAGTTTAATTTTAAGAACACAATAACGTGAGAGCAATAAAAACGACAAAAAATTAATCATATGAACATTGCGCAAAAAATGGTCCAATTGAATAAAACAAGTTCACGGCGTATCCCCTAACGGCACATGGGCTGAAAACACCGCGCTCGTCTGTCTCACTTCTGTACTCTTCTGTCTTTGTCGGTCTCGCACTGTACCCAAAAATGCTGCTCTTCCAACTAGCCCAACTTTCAATACTATTGAAAGATATTGTCAAATTCCCATAATATCAAATGAGGCAATGAAAACTGCTGCTAACGAAAGATAGACACGTGAGCTCTATGTGAAGTGATTCAGTGATTTAGGTATGGGTCTTTATTTTTAACAGATCCTACGGTTGATGGCCTCCGAGCGACTTTCATCAGCGACACGTCGCTTATTGTGACATGGAGTACGGCGCACAACGCAATGATTCACGTCATTGTCTGCGTAATCTCTTCGTCTGAGAAGAACTGCGCACTTTACACGGCCAACGGTGACTCGATGAAGTGCAAAATCGATGTTGCCGATGACAATGCCGCGTACGAAGTGCGCGCGAGGTTAAGCGCGCCACTCGGGTGCATTCCTTGCTACTCCGAAGAGTCTTCGGTCACTGTGAAAAGACCTGCCACAGGTTTGATTCTCTTTATTTTAAATTATGATTGTTATTGGTAATAATATCATTAAAGTTCTTGTTGTTTATCAATAATAATAATATAATAATAATAATAATAATAATAATAATAATAATAATAATAATAATAATAATAATAATAATAATAATAATAATGATAATATATGAACTCCGTCATTATTAGTTCATGCTTTAGTTTTGAACTTGAGTACGCTATATGCACCTTCGTTCCATGTGAAACAGGTAAACCCTATATTACGCTCCGTGTGCATGCCTACACACAAGAGCGAAGTAGCCCACGCTCATCCTAAAAATACTGAAATAATACTTCAGTTTTGTAGTATATATTGCTATATTTCTGGTGGCATAATTATTATTTTTGAACGGTACTTAATAAATAACATGCGATAGTATTAGTTACAGAAAATGGAAGCGCTATAGAGAGGTGTAGCCACACACTTATTTCGAGTACGTTATCACGGATATTTAGTTACGAAAATTTACAAATGTGACAACAAGAAAAGCGTGCGAAGGCGCCACATCATTTGCGATAGTTCATCAAGAGGAGAGATATATGTGGACGCCTTTTTTTTTGAAATAGGTCAATTACGGAACCAAAACTTGTTCAAATTGAGCTCCTTTGTCACCTATTTACTCCTATATTTTTTCTCAAAGAATAATAACAAGTTATAAATAATAACAATAATAATTTAATACTATTGTTTTAGAGAAAAGCTGAGAGCAATGATGGCTAATAAAGCTATATTGTAGCTATAGTTTCAGCTCCGGATTTAGCTCATTTTTAAAAAAAAGCTCCTGATATACAGGGAAAGAGGGGGCGTATATCGTCCAACAAAATTTAACTTAAATATGTCTGATCCGCCTCGAATTCACGCCTACTCGCTATGCAAGTGGTGCCTACTGCGGCACACCTTCAGGAAAATGGCGAGTCTATTACCATTTCCTTCGAAGTAGAAGCCTTCACTGCCTCAGCAAATATAAAAAGCTCTCATCGACGTATAGAACATGAGCGACCCCAAAAAGTCGATAAAATATTACGAGACACCCAACAATATTTAAAGCAACTTAAATAATTAAAAATAAACTGAATGTAACTGAGAGACATTCCGAGTAAATTGGAGCCAATATCAAGTAGAATAAGTCAAGTGGGAGCAAGCGACTGTTTTTTAATTACCTGAATCTAGTTCCCAGTATTTGCATTAGTTATGGCTCAATTGACTGTAATTTGAAGTCCTCAGTTAGAATGCGAATTGCAAACTACTATGTACAAAGCAATTTTTTAATAGGAAAGTATACATTTCATATAAAGGAAAGTGATTTTGTCAGGTAGAATGGCGTCGCCTTGCTGCTTTATAGCCTCGCGTTCATGTGTAGGAACTCGGAATATACGGGCTCTGAAAAAACTAACAAGCATTCTCTTTGGGTAAAATGCGGCGTGTAGCAGCAGTGGTCTGGCAAATTACGATGACGATGAAGCGCAGTCATTGTATTGTCTCAGTCAGCCCTTCATTTGGTAATTAGGATACGAACAGTGTGATGTTCTACACAGGGACACAAAAGATGAAACAGAGAAACGCTGGGTAGCAACTGAATCTTTGTTTAGCACGAAAGAAAAGCATATATTGAAAAACATGGGAAGAAAGTATAAACTACGACAAGATTTATTTCGAGGCAATATTTACATGCACTGTTCCAAGAAAGAAACTTCCTCCGATGATGAACACATATACCATGCTGACGCATAATGAACCTCCTTGGGCAGTATGGGCGGCTTCGATAATTTCGCGAGTGTCGCTAGTTTTGATGTCTGCCGATAATTATAGTTTCTTCAAACAGGGGGGTGCATCCGCAAGAACGGCAACGAATGCCCCCCCCCCCCCCAGCAAAAAAAAGAACTTCTCTAACATTGCGCCTATTTTTGTCGTGTTCAAAGGGCGGTCTTGCCGACAAATTCCTGCTTGGTACACATAGCATCCCATGCATGAACGGAGAATGCGATAGATGACTCTGTTGGTGCGTTCTACGTATCCTTTGCGATGCTTGGTTGTACGTAGCGCTGCGGGATTGTCAACGGAAAGCGTACGCGTTTTTGTACAAGAATGGTGGATCAGTTGAGCGTTATCGCCGATGCTCGAGCTAGATCTGGAAAAAAAATACTACTAGTGTGTTGCATGCAATGTTATCGAAATTGCTAACTATTGAGGGTTTTGCGTTGCAAAACCATTACATGATTCTGAAGAATGGCATCGACCAAAGCACCAGAAAATGGTGGGTTTTGACCATGTAGCTTTTTTTTAATGCACCTAGATCGAAATGCACGGCCCTCTGACATACCGCACCCATCGGAATAGTCTGCTGTGTGTTCGCTTTATTGTCATTATTTGTTTTCTTTTTTCGTGCGGTTTAAGTTGCTCGCAAGATGAAGCGGCTTGCCCAAACATACAAGTGATTGTAATATCTGAACACTTCTCGAATACTGCTTAAAAAACACAGTTTTACTGCATTTCTGTTTTCATCTTCGCTCAGTTCCAGTGATCGAAAGTTTGGCTGCGAGAGTTCTGGACAACTCTTCCGTCGAAGTGAAGTGGACCGCTTCGGCCGACAGCATAGCAAAATACAAAGTGACCGCTCTAGCCACACACGCACCACCAGTGATCACCTTCACGCATGACACCTCGGTGACTCTTAGAAACCTCGTGCCCGGAAAGGAGTACAATATAAGGGTGGCCAAAATGGACGGTGAAGCAGCGTACGCAAGATACGCCGACGTGAATGTGACGACCTGCGACATTCGTAGAGTCTTGAATATTATTGCTTTGCCACCTGCTCAGTGAGCCGTTTACGAATCATTGAAAACCACTCGGTGGCTTCGGACTGGAATTTTTGCGAAGCGAATTCGAAGGCCTGCGCTCATACGAACCCTATGGTCAAAAATAATGTATTTTGGTTACAGTGTGAGACCGACGAAAACAGGAGAGTACAGAAAAGACACAGAAGGTCGCTGACTCACAAGCGAAAAGTTTTATTTGAATAACACAATAACGTGAAAGAAATAAAAACGACAAAAAAAGTAATCATATGAACATTGCGCAAAAATGGTCAAATTGAATAAAACAAATTCATGGCAAATCACTTAAAGGCACATGGGCTGAAAACACCACGCTCGTCTGTCTCACTTCTGTACTCTCCTGTCTTTGTCGGTCTCGCACTGTACCCAAAAATGCTGCTCTTCCAACTAGCCCAACTTTCAATACTATTGAAAGATAATGTCAAATTCCCATAATATCAAATAGGCAATGAAAACTGCTGATAACGAAAGATAGACACGTGAGCTCTATGTGAAGTGATTCAGTGATTTAGGTATGGGTCTTTATTTTTAACAGATCCTACGGTTGATGGCCTCCGAGCGACTTTCATCAGCGACACGTCGCTTATTGTGACATGGAGTACGGCGCACAACGCAATGATTCACGTCATTGTCTGCGTAATCTCTTCGTCTGAGAAGAACTGCGCACTTTACACGGCCAACGGTGACTCGATGAAGTGCAAAATCGATGTTGCCGATGACAATGCCGCGTACGAAGTGCGCGCGAGGTTAAGCGCGCCACTCGGGTGCATTCCTTGCTACTCCGAAGAGTCTTCGGTCACTGTGAAAAGACCTGCCACAGGTTTGATTCTCTTTATTTTAAATTATGATTGTTATTGGTAATAATATCATTAAAGTTCTTGTTGTTGTTTATCAATAATAATAATAATAATAATAATAATAATAATAATAATAATAATAATAATAATAATAATAATAATAATAATAATAATAATAATAATGATAATATATGAACTCCGTCATTATTAGTTCATGCTTTAGTTTTGAACTTGAGTACGCTATATGCATCTTCGTTCCATGTGAAACAGGTAAACCCTATATTACGCTCCGTGTGCATGCCTACACACAAGAGCGAAGTAGCCCACGCTCATCCTAAAAATACTGAAATAATACTTCAGTTTTGTAGTATATATTGCTATATTTTCTGGTGGCATAATTATTATTTTTGAACGGTACTTAATAAATAACATGCGATAGTATTAGTTACAGAAAATGGAAGCGCTATAGAGAGGTGTAGCCACACACTTATTTCGAGTACGTTATCACGGATATTTAGTTACAAAAATTTACAAATGTGACAACAAGAAAAGCGTGCGAAGGCGCCACATCATTTGCGATAGTCATTCAAGAGGAGAGATATATGTGGACCCCTTTTTTTTTTGAAATAGGTCAATTACGGAACCAAAACTTGTTCAAATTAAGCTCCTTTGTCACCTATTTACTCCTATATTTTTTCTCAAAGAATAATAACAAGTTATAAATAATAACAATAATAATTTAATACTATTGTTTTAGAGAAAAGCTGAGAGCAATGATGGCTAATAAAACTATATTGTAGCTATAGTTTCAGCTCCGGATTTAGCTCATTTTGAAAAAAAGCTCCTGATATACAGGGAAAGAGGGGGCGTATATCGTCCAACAAAATTTAACTTAAATATGTCTGATCCGCCTCGAATTCACGCCTACTCGCTATGCAAGTGGTGCCTACTGCGGCACACCTTCAGGAAAATGGTGAGTCTATTACCATTTCCTTCGAAGTAGAAGCCTTCACTGCCTCAGCAAATATAAAAAGCTCTCAACGACGTATAGAACATGAGCGACCCCAAAAAGTCGATAAAATATTACGAGACACCCAACAATATTTAAAGCAACCTAAATAATTAAAAATAAACCGAATGTAACTGAGAGACATTCCGAGTAAATTGGAGCCAATATCAAGTAGAATAAGTCAAGTGGGAGCAAGCGACTGTTTTTTAATTACCTGAATCTAGTTCCCAGTATTTGCATTAGTTATGGCTCAATTGACTGTAATTTGAAGTCCTCAGTTAGAATGCGAATTGCAAACTACTATGTACAAAGCAATTTTTTAATAGGAAAGTATACATTTCATATAAAGGAAAGTGATTTTGTCAGGTAGAATGGCGTCGCCTTGCTGCTTTATAGCCTTGCGTTCATGTGTAGGAACTCGGAATATACGGGCTCTGAAAAAACTAACAAGCATTCTCTTTGGGTAAAATGCGGCGTGTAGCAGCAGTGGTCTGGCAAATTTACGATGACGATGAAGCGCAGTCATTGTATTGTCTCAGTCAGCCCTTCATTTGGTAATTAGGTACGAACAGTGTGATATTCTACACAGGGACACAAAAGATGAAACAGAGAAACGCTGGGTAGCAACTGAATATTTGTTTAGCACGAAAGAAAAGCATATATTGAAAAACATGGGAAGAAAGTATAAACCACGACAAGATTTATTTCGAGGAATATTTACATGCACTGTTCCAAGAAAGAAACTTCCTCCGATGATGAACACATATACCATGCTGACGCATAATGAACCTCCTTGGGCAGTATGGGCGGCTTCGATAATTTCGCGAGTTCGCTAGTTTTGATGTCTGCCGATAATTATAGTTTCTTCAAACAGGGGGGTGCATCCGCAAGAACGGCAACGAATGCCTCCCCCCCCCCCAGCAAAAAAAAGAACTTCTCTAACGTTGCGCCTATTTTTGTCGTGTTCAAAGGCTGGTCGTGCCGACAAATTCCTGCTTGGTACATATAGCATCCCATGCATGAACGGAGAATGCGATAGATGACACTGTTGGTGCGTTCTACGTATCCTTTGCGATGCTTGGTTGTACGTAGCCCTGCGGGATTGTCAACGGAAAGCGTACGCGTTTTTGTACAAGAGTGGTGGATCAGTAGAGCGTTATCGCCGTTGCTCGAGCTAGATCTGGAAAAAAAAAATACTACTAGTGTCTTGCATGCAATGTTATCGACATTGCTAACTATTGAGGGTTTTGCGTTGCAAAACCATAACATGATTCTGAAGAATGGCATCGACCAAAGCACCAGAAAATGGTGGGTTTTGACCATGTAGGCTTTTTTTTAATGCACCTAAATCGAAATGCACGGCCCTCTGACATACCGCACCCATTGGGATAGTCTGCTGTGTGTTCGCTTTATTGTCATTATTTATTTTCTTTTTTCGTGCGGTTTAAGTTGCTCGCAAGATGAAGCGGCTTGCCCAAACATACAAGTGACTGTAATATCTGGAACACTTCTCGAATACTGCTTAAAAACACAGTTTTACTGCATTTCTGCTTTCATCTTCGCTCAGTTCCAGTGATCGAAAGTTTGACTGCGAGAGTTCTGGACAACTCCTCCGTCGAAGTGAAGTGGACCGCTTCGGCCGACAGCATAGCAAAATACAAAGTGTCCGCTCTAGCCACACACGCACCACCAGTGATCACCTTCACGCATGACACCTCGGTGACTCTTAGAAACCTCGTGCCCGGAAAGGAGTACAATATAAGGGTGGCCAAAATGGACGGTGAAGCAGCGTACGCAAGATACGCCGACGTGAATGTGACGACCTGCGACATTCGTGAGTCTTGAAAATTATTGCTATACCACCTGGTACAGTGAGCCGTTTACGAATCATTGAAAACCACTCGGTGGCTTCGGACTGGAATTTTTGCGAAGCGAATCCGAAGGCCTGCGCTCATACGAACCCTATGGTCAAAAATAATGTAATTTTGGTTGCAGTGTGAGACCGACGAAAACAGGAGAGTACAGAAAAGACACAGAAGGTCTCTGACTCACAAGCGAAAAGTTTTATTTGAATAACACAATAACGTGAAAGCAATAAAAACGACAAAAAAGTAATCATATGAACACTGCGCAAAAATGGTCAAATTGAATAAAACAAATTCACGGCAAATCATTTAAAGGCACATGGGCTGAAAACACCGCGCTCGTCTGTCTCACTTCGGTACTCTCCTGTCTTTGTCGGTCTCGCACTGTACCCAAAAATGCTGCTCTTCCAACTAGCCCAACTTTCAATACTATTGAAAGATAATGTCAAATTCCCATAATATCAAATAGGCAATGAAAACTGCTGATAACGAAAGATAGAAACGTGAGCTCTATGTGAAGTGATTCAGTGATTTAGGTATGGGTCTTTATTTTTAACAGATCCTACGGTTGATGGCCTCCGAGCGACTTTCATCAGCGACACGTCGCTTATTGTGACATGGAGTACGGCGCACAACGCAATGATTCACGTCATTGTCTGCGTAATCTCTTCGTCTGAGAAGAACTGCGCACTTTACACGGCCAACGGTGACTCGATGAAGTGCAAAATTGATGTTGCCGATGACAATGCCGCGTACGAAGTGCGCGCGAGGTTAAGCGCGCCACTCGGGTGCATTCCTTGCTACTCCGAAGAGTCTTCGGTCACTGTGAAAAGACCTGCCACAGGTTTGATTCTCTTTATTTTAAATTATGATTGTTATTGGTAATAATATTATTAAAGTTCTTGTTGTTTTTGTCAATAATAATAATAATAATAATAATAATAATAATAATAATAATAATAATAATAATAATAATAATAATAATAATAATAATAATAATAATAATAATAATAATAATAATAATAATAATAATAATAATAATAATAGTAATAATAATAATAATAATAATAATAATATATGAACTCCATCATTATTAGTTCATGCTTTAGTTTTGAACTTGAGTACGCTATATGCATCTTCGTTCCATGTGAAACAGGTAAACCCTTTATTACGCTCCGTGTGCATGCCTACACACAAGAGCGAAGTAGCCCACGCTCATCCTAAAGATACTGAAATAATACTTCAGTTTTGTAGTATATATTGCTATATTTTCTGGTGGCATAATTATTATTTTTGAACGGTACTTAATAAATAACATGCGATAGTATTAGTTACAGAAAATGGAAGCACTATAGAGAGGTGTAGCCACACACTTATTTCGAGTACGTTATCACGGATATTTAGTTACAAAAATTTACAAATGTGACAACAAGAAAAGCGTGCGAAGGCGCCACATCATTTGCGATAGTCATTCAAGAGGAGAGATATATGTGGACCCCTTTTTTTTGAAATAGGTCAATTACGGAACCAAAACTTGTTCAAATTAAGCTCCTTTGTCACCTATTTACTCCTATATTTTTCTCAAAGAATAATAACAAGTTATAAATAATAACAATATAATTTAATACTATTGTTTTAGAGAAAAGCTGAGAGCAATGATGGCTAATAAAACTATATTGTAGCTATAGTTTCAGCTCCGGATTTAGCTCATTTTGAAAAAAAGCTCCTGATATACAGGGAAAGAGGGGGCGTATATCGTTCAACAAAATTTAACTTAAATATGTCTGATCCGCCTCGAATTCACGCCTACTCGCTATGCAAGTGGTGCCTACTGCGGCACACCTTCAGGAAAATGGCGAGTCTATTACCAGTTCCTTCGAAGTAGAAACCTTCACTGCCTCCGCAAATATAAAAAGCTCTCATCGACGTATAGAACATGAGCGACCCCAAAATGTCGATAAAATTGTACGAGACACCCAACAATATTTAAAGCAACCTAAATCATTAAAAATAAACCGTATGTAACTGAGAGACATTCCGAGTAAATTGGAGCCAATATCAAGTAGAATAAGTCAAGTGGGAGCAAGCGACTGTTTTTTAATTACCTGAATCTAGTTCCCAGTATTTGCATTAGTTATGGCTCAATTGACTGTAATTTGAAGTCCTCAGTTAAAATGCAAATTGTAAACTACTATGCACAAAGCAAATTCTTGAATAGGAAAGTATACATTTCATATAAAGGAAAGTGATTTTGTCAGGTAGAATGGCGTCGCCTTGCTGCTTTATAGCCTTGCCTTCATGTGTAGGAACTCGGAATATACGGGCTTTGAAAAAAATTAACAAGCATTCTCTTTGGGTAAAATGCGGCGTGTAGCAGCAGTGGCCTGGCAAATTTACGATGACGATGAAGCGCAGTCATTGTATTGTCTCAGTCAGCCCTTCATTTGGTAATTAGGTACGAACAGTCTGATATTCTACACAGGGACACACAAGATGAAACGGAGAAACGCTGGGTAGCAACTGAATCTTTGTTTAGCACGAAAGAAAAGCATATATTGAAAAACATGGGAAGAAAGTATAAACTACGACAAGATTTATTTCGAGGAATATTTACATGCACTGTTCCAAGAAAGAAACTTCCTCCGATGATGAACACATATACCAAGCTGACGCATAATGAACCTCCATGGGCAGTATGGGCGGCTTCGATAATTTCGCGAGTTTGCTAGTTTTGATGTCTGCCGATAATTATAGTTTCTTCAAGCAGGGGGGTGTATCCGCAAGAACGGCAACGAATGCCCCTCCCCCTCCAAAAAAAGAACTTCTCTAGCATTGCGCCTATTTTTGTCGTGTTCAAAGGGTGGTCGTGCCGACAAGTTCCTGCTTGGTACACATAGCATCCCATGCATGAACGGAGAATGCGATAGATGACTCTGTTGGTGCGTTCTACGTATCCTTTGCGATGCTTGGTTGTACGTAGCGCTGCGGGATTGTCAACGGAAAGCGTACGCGTTTTTGTACAAGAATGGTGGATTAGTTGAGTGTAATCGCCGATGCTCGAGCTAGATCTGGAAAAAAAAATACTACTAGTGTCTTGCATGCAATGTTATCGAAATTGCTAACTACTGAGGGTTTTGCGTTGCAAAACCATAACATGATTCTGAAGAATGGCATCGACCAAAGCACCAGAAAAAGGTGGGTTTTGACCATGTAGGCTTTTTTTTAAGTGCACCTAAATTGAAATGCACGGCCCTCTGACATACCGCACCCATCAGAATAGTGTGGTGTGTGTTCGCTTTATTGTCATTATTCGTTTTCTTTTTTCGTGCGGTTTAAGTTGCTTGCAAGATGAAGCGGCTTGCCCAAACATACAAGTGACTGTAATATCTGGAAAATTCTCGCATACTGCTTAAAAACACAGTTTTACTGCATTTCTGCTTTTCACTTCGCTCAGTTCCAGTGATCGAAAGTTTGACTGCGAGAGTTCTGGACAACTCCTCCGTCAAAGTGAAGTGGACCACTTCGGCCGACAGCATAGCAAAATACAAAGTGACCGCTCTAGCCACACACGCACCACCAGTGATCACCTTCACGCGTGACACCTCGGTGACTCTTAGAAACCTCGTGCCCGGAAAGGAGTACAATATAAGGGTGGCCAAAATGGACGGCGAAGCAGCGTACGCAAGATACGCCGAGGTGAATGTGACGACCTGCGACATTCGTAAGTTTTAAAAATTTTTGCTACACCACCTGGTACAGTGAGCCGTTTACGAATCTGAGACGAGTACATTGAAAACCACTCGGTGGCTTCGGACTGGAATTTCTGCGAAGCGAATCCGAAGGCCTGCGCTCATACGAACCCTATGGTCAAAAATATGTATTTTTGGTTAGAGTGTGAGACGAACGAAAACAAAGGAGTACAGAAAGGACACAGAAGGTCGCTGACTCACAATCGAAAAGTTTTATTTGAAGAACACAATAACGTGAAAGCAATAAAAACGACAAAAAAGTAATCATATGAACACTGTGCAGAAAACGGTCAAATTGAATAAAACAAGTTACACGGCGTATCACCTGACGGCACATGGGCTGAAAACACCGCGCTCGTCTGTCTTTCTTCTGTACTCTCCTGTCTTTGTCGGTCTCGCACTGTACCTAAAAATGCAGCTCTTCCAACTAGCTCAACTTTCAATACTATCGAAAGGTAATGTCAAATTCCCATGGTATCAAATTAGGCAATGAAAACTGCTGATAACGAACGATAGAAACGTGAGCTATATGTGAAGTGCTTCAGTGATTTAGGTATGGGTCTTTATTTTTAACGGATCCTACGGTTGATGGCCTCCGAGCGACTTTCATCAGCGACACGTCACTTATTGTGACATGGAGTACGGCGCGCAACGCAATGATTCACGTCATTATCTGCGTAATCTCTTCGTCTAAGAAGAACTGCGCACTTTACACGGCCAACGGTGACTCGATGAAGTGCAAAATCGATGTTGCCGATGACGATGCCGCGTACGAAGTGCGCGCTAGGTTAAGCGCGCCACTCGGGTGCATTTCTTGCTACTCCGAAGAGTCTTCGGTTAGTGTGAAAAGACCTGCCACAGGTTTGATTATCTATATTTTATATTATGATTATTATTGGTAATATTATTATCAAAGTTCTTGTTGTTCTTTTTATCAATAATAATAATAATAATAATAATAATAATAATAATAATAATAATAATAATAATAATAATAATAATAATAATAATAATAATAATAATAATTGAACGCCGTCATTATTAGTCCATGCTTTAGTTTCGAACTTGAGTACGCTATATGCATCTTCGTTCCATGTGAAACAGGTAAACCCTATATTACGCTCCGGGTGCCTGCCTACACACAAGATCGAAGTAGCCCACACTCATCCTAGAAATACTGAAATATTACTTCAGTTATGTAGTATATATTGCTATATTTGCTGGTGGGAAAATTATTATTTTTGGACAAATAATATGTGATAGTATTTGCTGCAGGAAATAGAAGCGCTATAGAGGGGTGTAGCCACAAACCTGTTTCGAGTACATTATCAGGGACATTTTGTTACAAAAATTTACAAGTGTGACAAGAAGAAAAGCGTACGAACGGGCCACATCATTTGCGATAGTCATTCAAGTAAGAGGAGAGATATATGTGGAGCTCCTTTTTTTTTTTGGAAATAGGTGAATCACGGAACCAAAACTTGTTCAAATTAAGCTTCTTTGTCACATATTTACTCCTATATTTTCTCTGAAAGAATAATAACAAATTCTAAATAATAACAATATTAATTTATTATTATTGTTTTAGAAAAACGCTGAGAGCAATTATGGCTAATAAAACTATATTGTAGCCATAGTTTTATCTCTGTATTTAGCCCATTTTGAAAAAAAGCTCCTGATATACAGGGAAAGAGGGGGCGTATATAGTCCAACAAAATTTAACTTAAATATGTCTGATCCGCCTTGAAGTCACGCCTACTCGCTACGCAAGTGGTGCCGACATCATGACTCAGGCAAAGGCTGAAAATCTAATGCCTTCAAAATTCATTGTCGTATGTTCAATTGTAACACTATTTCGAAATTTTAAGCATGGCAAAACTACGATATGATTGTGATGCTTGCAGTAGTGGAGAGATGTAGAAATTTGGGCCTTGCCATCTTCTTTAAACTGGCTATGCGAAGTACGAGGATCGCTAGCGTTTGACCTCAACCAAAGTGCAATCGTGATCAAACCTTTGATCTTTGTGTCGCTATCACAGCTAATAAGTGTACCGCCGAGGCGGACCATATACGTAATTGCATGTCTGATGCATTTGAACTCACGAAAGTAGAATATATCTGCCTCAAATTGGAAATATGGGACTGTAGGTAGTAAGCAAGAGTGACACTGTTGTTGCACGATGAAGTGCCCGTTCTATTAAAACATTCAATTTCTTTTTTTTTTTCGGTTCTCAGGTGGCTGCAACTCGGGTTCTTCAAACGGCATTAGCGCCCTTTTGATGTTGGCGACACTGCTGCTTCCGTTAATGAAGACATGTTGAGGATGAATGCTGGCTTCTCATCGACGCATCGTCATCGTCATCGCCACTAGGAAAGCTTACCTGAGAGAGCGCACTTCAGCCTCGGTGTGAAGACATATGTCGAGATATAAAATTTTGTGAATATTTTGTGTAGTATTATTTGTTACCCGCCAAATAAAGTTTTACAAAAGATATTTTAAATGGCACTTTTAATTACTACGTTTTCTAAGAACAAAATACTATATAGTACTTTATTAGTACTCTGCTGAAAATTGCAACACAATGAACCATCAACCTGTCTGCACCCGCCACGGGGAAATGACTCTGATTGATTGATTTATTGATTGATTGATTTGTGGGGTTTAACGTCCCAAAACCACTATTTGATTATGAGAGACGCCGTATTGGAGGGCTCCGGAAATTTTGACCACCTGGGGTTCTTTAACGTGCACCCAAATATGAGCACACGGGCCTACAACATTTCCGCCTCCATCGGAAATGCAGCCGCCACAGCCGGGATTTGATCCCGCGACCTGCGGGTCAGTAGCCGAGTACCTTAGCCACTAGACCACCGTGGCGGGGCACGGGGAAATGACTCTGATGGTTCGCTAATCAACCCAATTCCGTCTTTGCTTCGGCCATGTCACCGCGAACTCTTTCATCCCCTCGGCATGCCTAATTCTCTGCCTCTCCACCATGCGTCCGCCTTCACTAGAAATCCAGCCTATTATTCTTATAGTCAAGAGCTCAATGAATGTTTTTTTTTTGGTTGGGCATCAAATGAGATAAAACACGGTCGCTCACCAACTCTGATGGCGATGTGACGTCTCCCGTATACAGAGAAACCGCATACTGTAGAAGCTGTTGCTAATCGACAACAACATCTAGTCAGCTCAGTGAACAAGGACTTCGTATGCGTTTCCTAAACGTAAGATCATCATCAGTCTTGGTAAGTGACCATGTTGCATCTCATCATTTCTCTTAAAGACTAGTAGTTATCTTCCCTACACGATTGATGTTCAGCCAGTTTCATCTTCTCGATTTAGACTAATAATGTCATTAGCACCCGTTTGCGTCCCGAACAATTCTGCTTTCTTATTATCCCCACAAGACACACCTGACATTTTCCTTTCACAGCGTCATCCTCAATTTAACCTTCCTGAGCCTTCGGGTTTCTGATTTTTGGCACCACATATGGCATGTAATTCTCGTGTCTTGTGTTTCGGAACAAATACTGCGGTCTTTTTGCGGGGCATAAAACAAGTTTATTACCACATAAATTCGGATAGGGCATGTACTTGTATCACCCCGTGTTGTATACAAAATTGTATCACCATACCAAGTTGGACAGAAACAACACTAAACGTGCTCCATTGTTGGGGCATATGTAAGGAACCCTGATCATTACGCCACAAATACTTACGCCGAAAGCGACCACCCACATGCATGTACACAAGCAGTGAGCCTTAATGACGAAATATGTGACACTAATTAAGTTCCAAAACTCGTTTACTTAGACGGCACAGTATCTCTAACGAACGTTTAAAGGAATAAATAATTTACATTTGCTTGCTTTTACTCAGTCGGTATACTTCATGAGCATGTATGAGGAAAATAAGAGGAAAAGAACGACAGGGATGTTAACCAGCCTATAGGCAGAACTGTTTGCAGCTTGCTTAGGAGCTTGAGTACAGCGTCTGAATTCGGATTTGTTCGGTTTTACAACGCATTGGGAACAAATTGGGCGGGAAGCGGCGAAAACATTCCTTGGGGACACCAACGTGTTTTAATTATCGGGAGTCCTCTTCTATACATAGAAATACACAGGTTGTGCCAGAACCGGAGCGTCAGATTGGATTAACTGTTCGAATCGCTTTGCTTTGAGTTGATGACCATTAACCGCATAAGCATTCACGTTGTGCACTATTGACTCTGGACACAATCGTATAGTCTGTAGAGCCATATGATTGTCGGCAGAAAACCTCGTCAATTATACATCAAGGATCTAACCTTCAAGCGTGAACACTGGTGTTTCGCGCGTAAGCTACCGAATAAACATGGCGGGACGCATTCTCGAGTAATCTCAACCGAACAATCTTGAAGCTTGCGGCTCATTGCGGCTCATTGCGGCTCATTGCGGCTCATTGCCGTTTGACTTTCGCCGAGTGATGCCAACAGTTTTCGCGAATCAAATCCGAATGCAAAAAAAGAAAGGAGGATGGGTGTGTGGTTATACAAACTTGTAAGCTTGACTAGTTCATTCTTGCCACGTTCTTGCACTTCTTAATGTTATGAGTTAAGCGTGCCACAACCACGATATGATTATAAGCTATGTCATAGTATAAATTTGGAAAATATTGACCAAATAGTATTAAAAGTCTACTGTCGCCAAGTGTACGTGGTGTAGATTTCATATGCCATCGAAATGTGACATGGCCGGGATTCAATCCGAGATCATTGGAAGGTGTCGTATAGTTGTTGCAAGTCTACCTCGCATGCTCCTAAGATGATACTCTTCATTTACCTCACATTCCCGAAACACGTTATCTTTAGATGTCGTAATATTGAAGGCATCCTCATTATCTAAATTAATGTATGACATCATTATGCTAGTATAGCGTGGCTTCGCGGTCACAGTTTGAACCGTACCCAATTAGCGGTGAAGACTTCATGAACCACTCACAAAGCTGAGTAGCTTTCAGCCGTATTGTAAAGAGCTCATTATAACGAACATGATTAGGCCTACAACCACACGCACTTGCAGAGCTCAGGTAATAAAACAACACAATACCACCTAACGCACAGAACGTCTCCAGCAGTTCGCCCCGCCGTGGTGGTCTAGTGGCTAAGGTACTCGGCTGCTGACCCGCAGGGCGCGGGTTCGTATCCCGGCTGCGGCGGCTGCATTTCCGATGGAGGCGGAAATGTTGTAGGCCCGTGTGCTCAGATTTGGGTGCACGTTAAAGAACCCCAGGTGGTCTAAATTTCCGGAGCCCTCCACTACGGCGTCTCTCATAATCATATAGTGGTTTTGGGACGTTAAACCCCACATATCAATCAATCAATCTCCAGCAGTTCGTTCATGTAAGCAGCATGACCAAATTTCGAGCAGCTCAATAAAAATAAACAGAAAGCAGAAAAAAACTTGACGGTGTTTGTATAATTTCAAAGATGGAACGCAGAGTATATTCCAACTTATTATTGCAGAAATTTACTAATTTTGAGTTGTTATAGGATACCTTTTGGCCTAAAACTATGTATACGGACGTGTTACGAGGTGTACTATTTCTCACAATGCCAGAATGCAAAGATTTATAAAAAAAGGCACAGGTTTGAAACAGATATTAAAATTTGCATTTCACTGCGCTAAGCTTAATTCACGTCAATGTTTGTAACCGCTTCAAAGCGGAAAGCATACAGGCGTAGGAGTTACTCATGTACGTCAGCTACATAACACTGGCCATAACGCAAACTCGGACGTAGCTGAGAATGAAATTTAAACCATTTGAAATTTCTGTGATTTCACGCCTGCTGCAGATAAAAATATTTTGGGCTATCTAAAACTTTCAGTTTTACTTCCACGCGTTGTTCCCACCCACTTGAAATTGCAGAATTTATGATTGGCAGGAAAGAAAGCGCAAAACGTTAAAACTAATCTGCTTCGACTCGGAGAATTCAAGGGTGGAGGTCGTTCAGCTCACGCTAAGTGCTGCGAAAATATCGCCCAAAACACTCCGTCTGGTGCTTGCATCACGTTTTAACACAAATTTCAAATGAACAAAAATTTCCTTTAGGTGATCTTTTAATTGTATTAGCAGAACAACTGAGTGAAAAAAATGCGTTCACGCACAGAGTTATACGTCGCTATTTTCGCTCAGAACACTTCAGAGAACTCGAAAACGATGTTTATCCTTTAAAACTGCTCAAGAAGGGAAAAAAAAGGAATTACCTTTTTTTTTCTGGAAAATTCGAAAGTTGAGTGGTTGAGGAAGGGAGGTTGATAATTATGTTTTGGAAAAGTAAGCATTCCTTTTCATGAAAAAAGATTATAAGGTGCAGTGAAGTGACAGTGAAAGAACCTAATGTAATGGGAATAAAACAAGCCGAACAGTTGTTTTATTGTTCGCACGTAGTGCAACGACTTGAAGTTTGTTATGCGCTTATACATATTTTTAATAATTTAGATATACGACAGAGCTAATATTTCCGTAAATGATAACGTGCTAAACTAAAGCAAAAAAAAACCATTCTCTTCAGGAACTTTTGCGTGACATTGATAGATGAATTGTAGTTTCAAGTAGGGCAGTCTTAAGGAATATACAAACAAAACATTAGAAAGAGGAAAGGCCGGGAGAAACTTTAAATATTATCTAAAGTTTCGCGTCAGAAATCCTTGATATGACTGTGAGACCCCGTATTGGAGAGCACCGGAGATTTCGACCATCTCGTGTTCTTTACTGTCCGCTGACCACGCACAGCAAGTGGACCTACATCGAACTGTGACTAAGTGGCCTGCATCGAACCCGAGACCTGCGGGTGAGCAGCAAAGCACCTTAATCACTGCTCCGCCGCAGCGGACTAAAGGCTGGGATGTTAAAGAAAATCGATAAAAATATACGCAAACGGATACAGCATCTTGCATGTGGTGTCACATCAATAAATACAATGTATGGTACACATAATGAAATACGTCTTTACGTCTTTAAAGATAGAGTTGAAATAGTGAGAAGAGTATGTAGCAAGTCATACACGTCGCATATCTGTACAAACGGCTAATAGTAATACAATAAGAAAATCAGTGAACAATCTGAGTACAATTTTGTCGACACGTGAACTAAAGAGGAAATATAATGAGCTCATTCTGTGACGAGATTACATCACATATACTTGACCCGGCGAAATAAAACGAGCATGTTCAAGTATTAAAAATGCAGGTCTGCCAACTGGAAAAGTTTATCCAAAGCGCTCAACAACAAAAATTCAGAATTCGTTCTCTTACCGGCACAGCGGTGGAAAGGGAAAAGTGCGGAGTGTGTGCATGGCCTATCACGTTTCTTTGTGTCCTTCGGCACTGGCCACATTACACCCCGAACAGTTCACAAGTAAGCAGTGCTTCAGTGAGGTGGTTCCGTGGACTTCGAGCATTTCCTTTGAGGCTGCGCCTCTGTGCACGCCCTATTTCCAGCAGGAAGAAATGAAAACGCTTACATTGGCCCAAGAACTGACTTCTCGATCAAATACTAGCTGTCCTGAGAGCCTGCGCGAGGGCGGTAAAATCTAACCTGACCACCCCTGAATGGGCCTAGCCAGGGGACGTTGAGTTTTCTCGCGTTTATTGTGGACCCAATAAACTTGTTTCCCTCATTCTTTCTGTGAAGTTGTATTTCCTTCTTTGTTTATTACATTCTTTCTCTATTTCAGTCTTCATTTGTTTATTTGAGTCTTTGTTTCGTTTATCTTCCTGTCGCACTAAGTCGTGCTTTTTTATAACTTCCTTCCCTTTCTTAATATTATTATTATTATTTAGAAATACTGTCAACCCTCTATTGAGGGCCATTACAGGAAAGGTACGACGCACTGTACAAACAAATTGGGGATATAACCATAGATCTCCAAATGATAAACCAGGTATACATATATACAAATCTGTGAAAGCTCTTCATTTCAAACGAAAAACACACACCCTGATACGCAATGCAACAAATAACAATCGCAATAATATTTACAATAAATCCCATAAATGTAAATCGAGTAAATGCACAAATTCATTAACATCACCCCCATTGACTATGTTACTCGGTAACCCATTCCAATCTTCAATGACATCCGGGAAAAAGTATGACGGTATGCCTTCGTTCGTGCAAAATAAGGGTGCAGTACTCGTGTATGGTTTGCCCTCTCGCTTCGTTTCCCAGGTTGTTCTGTGTAGTCATTTCTGTTAATTTTAAACTCAGCGTTCAATAATTGAAAAAGAAACTTTAATCTATTTTTGCGTCTGCACATGTGCAGCATCTCCAGATCACATAGCTGTAGCATTTCTGTGACTGAGTCGTTCTGCTTATATCTCGAGCAAAGAAAGTGAGCTGCAAGCCGTTGTATGCGTTCAAGTTTATGTACAAACACTTTTTGGTGGGGACTCCAGACAATACTGGCATATTCCAGTATCGGCCGTATGAAAGTTTTAAAAGCAAGAAGTTTTGTGTCCATACTAGCACCCTGCAGTTTTTTTCCTAATATGTACAATTTTTGTGAGGCCCTAGAACAAACATAATCTATATGTGTGTGCCACCTTAGGTTATGCGTTATTGTGAGACCTAGGTACTTAGACGCATTAACTGTCAACAAGGTGTGATTCCCGATACGGTATCCAAATGGAATTAACGTTTTTTTCCTAGCAAACGTGAGGTGACGGTAGATTTCGAATAATTGATTTCATTCCCGAAGCTTCACACCATGAGTGTAGTTCCTTTACACATTGGGCAATGTTCAATTGGTCCTTCCTACCAGTCACTCGCGCGTAAATTAATCAATCATCAGCAAACAGTTTTAGCTTAACATGGGGTTTTGCGATATGTGCGATATCATTGACATATATCAGAAACAATAAGGGCCCAAGAACCGAGCCTTGTGGAACCCCAGAAAACACGTCTAGTGAGCTAGACATAGAGTTATCAATTTTCACGAATTGCTTCTTGTCATTTAGGTAGGCTTTAATTCAAGTAAGTAAAAGTTGACTTAGTCCAGTGCAGTGAAGCTGGACTAAGTCATGCAATATCCCAGACAAATGCAATATCCCGGATTGAACTTTCATTGGACGATTGCACATTGGCTTAACAGCTGTACACTTCAGTTGCTACAAGCAACCACTGCCGCCACGCGACAATATCGAGGTAGCAATAAAGTGTGGCAGCATGAAATGGCAAGCGACCTCAATGAAAGATTCGGCCTCCGGATACAAGAAGTTGCTGATTAGCAACAAGCGCACTCGAATTGAAAATCAATAATTGAAAACAGTGCAAACGAATACGCCAATGACTGGGGCTCCTTCGAAGGCGGTATTTCAGTGCACTCACCTAGCGCCAAACTTTTATAAATTTTTTTCTAAAAAAATGCTTATTCTGGTGTTTGTCAATTTCGTCCTAGGAGTGTACATCAGGACAGCTTATGGCTCTCAAACAGTAGAGTGTGCATTGTGCTTTAAAGCATTCACTATTTATGCTAAACGCACTGGGCTCCAGACAGCTGCGAGCTCTGCCATGATAGAGTACTTATTACTGCAAAATTGTAGGAAACGTTTTTAAGCACACAAATTTTGCTTGTGCAAATAAATGCATTGTAAGTGCAGTAGGCCTTTTGAGGCTATAGCATTAATGAGCCGACTCCGCAGAAATTCTGGTGTCGGCGTCGGTGTCGGTGTCGTTGGTTGTGAGCGAAAACTCATCATCTTTGCGTTGAGAAATAGAGAAAGATAAACAAAAAAAATCCAGGCCTGAGTGGGGCTTCAGCTCAAGCCTTTTGCCTGCCAAGCGGGTGTTGTACCCCAGAGGCACGCCTCTGCTTGCGAATACAGTGAAATTAAATTTTTCTGCTTAGAAATGCAGTGGAAGTAACTTTCATGCTTTAAACACACACGCGTCCTGTATACAATGCTTCAAATACAACATAAAATATAGCCGTAAATATGTGTAGTACAAGCATACATTGCCATCGGGCGTCAGAACATGAGTTTACCATAATGGCTTCATAGTTGAAAATCACTCAAGTGCTACAAAAGAGCACACACGCTACTGCACCCTTAAATGATCTGTGGGGTTTAACGTCGCAAAACCACCATACGATTATGAGAGACGCCGTAGTGGAGGACTCCGGAAATTTCGACCTTCTGGGGTTCTTTAACGCGCACCCAAATCTGAGTACACGGGCCTACAACATTTGCGCCTCCATCAGAAACGCAGCCGCCACAGCCGGGATTCGATCCCGCGACCTGCGGGACAGCAGCCGAGTACCTTAGCCACTACACCACCATGGCGGGGCTACTGCACCCTCAAAATCACGTAGACTTTATACACTGAATCTTTGAAGTACGCACTTGGAACAAATATCACTACCGTGATGAGCTCTGAGGGTCCCCAAATTGTAATATGTTGAAGCAACTGGTTATTTTGAGTGGAAAGAACAAGTTAACCTCAACTCTTTCGAAATACGTAGCTTTGCGAGCGCACATGCTAGCTACTTTTATGCATTTGCTGTTATCGTGCGTGAAAAGTGTCAACATAAAGTTCTCTGCAAAATGAAAATTACAGTGGTGACTAAACAGTGCATTGTTTCACCAAGTTCAGCCCTTCTTATCTAAAATATCTCACGTCTACAGCCTTTTGCAATGAGTCTGAGAGCGAGCTTCGAGAGGTATTGTTTTCCTAGCTACAAAGATAGCAGCCTATCGTAGCTGCTCAGAAAAAACACAAAAGAAAATAAATCTCGTCTATCGAAGCAGGTAACGCCTCGAGTCACTCGCGTCTTCTCCTTATCGGGCATTAGTGGGCGTCCTCTAAATAATGGCGACTCCATAATAAAAGGGTCTCGGTGGGCTTGCTATCAGTATCCTCGAAAGTTCGCCTTGTGTACTGGCGCAACGTCTTTTGTATAGAAAAGTGAAACGCAGAAGGATCACCATGAAAGGCGGCATCACGGCATTGGTTCTTTTGACCATCCTTATCTCTTCAGCTACCTTTCAGGTTAGTATTCCAGTAGCCATGGTATAACTTTTTCCCCAAAAATTTTTCTCGGACGGCTTTTCTGAAATGTTTTTGAGGGGAAGCTCTGTTATTTGACAACTGGTACTAAAGGAAAACAAATTCTTTCGACTTTGCCAACATGGCTCGTAGTTAACTGGAAAAACTCTGCGAGGACCTACAGTGCAATGGGCCAGCACTGCACAGTACATCGTACCTTTGTTTTCTGTCATTCTCCCCAATGAACCTGTGTAGTCTATCGTTTACTGAGTGAAAGAACTGTCATTTGTGCTGAGGTAAAAGTGCAGCATGGAGAGTGGTTGGCTTGTAACGCTCGCATTTAACAGTGCTTAAGCACCAACTATGAATGTCCTAGAACCCAATCTACAAGGTTTATAAAGAATTGCTAGAGCAGAAATTACACCGCGCGAGTAAAGCTGCCCACAATACGATATGGCAGCCCCGGCATCACCATCTTAGCAGGGGCGAATTACACTCGGCAAAGAAAACTGAATGGAGGGGTAGATTACCTCCCACGCCCTAAGAATATTATACGGCAAACGTGACACGAAATATTTGTGGCGAAACTGAGACAAGTTCAATAATAGAAGGGACGACAGGAAATTGCGCCAGACATTCAGCTATAGTTTATTTCCCGCACATTTCCTATATATATTTATTTATGCGTTAATGTGTGTGGGTGTGTGTGACGGTGTGTACATGGGTGCGCTACAAGCAAAACAAATATGAATGACGTGTGGTAAAAGAAACCTGTAAAAGTCTCGTGCCATAGGCTGTCTTCTCCCATATTTTTTTTACTTGTCTCTACTACAAAAAAAAAGAATAGCCTGCTTTAGTTTGAAGAACCAATGAAGAAGTATGCAGCGTGTTTAAAAAGTGTTCAACAGTTTAGGGCACTTGGTACTCTGCTATGTATGAGAGAGCTCAAAAAGCTACTTCGTGGGCTTTTCAGATTGTGAAGCCTTGTGGAGAAAAATGTGTGTGTTTAGAAAAAGTTGAACGATTTCGAGTACTTCGTATTATGGGAGACCAGTGAGCCTACCAGATGTTACACTACGCTAATTGTTCAAAAAAGAAAGAAAAGTTGAGTAATGATATCACTGAACGTGTACCATAAAGTTGTTGTTAGTTTCTGAAAGCTCTCGGCGAACCTTATTAGAGATGAAGTCAGCCATGTTCTTTTCAACCAATCGCTTTCATTGGGATCAAGGATCTGTTATTTGAAAGCTAAGCTGGCTCTTACGTTAACGGAGAAAAACAAGTAGACCACTTAAGAAGCACCCCCAACAAAGCGCAGTTTGCAAAATTAATGGCGGGCAAACGCTCGCTTGACTTTTGCGGAGAAGACACTGTGAGCGTTTTAGGAACGAAGCTCCTTAAGCTGTCGGTCGTGCGTCTACGATGTATGTGGTAGTTGAGCGTCGTCTTAGTAGTAGGTACCCACCTCCACGGCCGGACTCGAGGAGCGGCACGCGTGCATTTCTTCGAATAAAGGAAAAACTCGTGGAAGTTAATCATAAATAAATAGATAGTTGTTTCTGATGAAGCAACTTACAAAGACGAGTATTGGGGACTTAATCTTTAATGAAATTTGCCTTGAATTTGATGTTTACAAAAAAACCAGCATACGAAGGACGTACTTTGAGCAGTCTCTGACCAGAGAAGGTTGCCACGTTAAACTCGCCGGGCTTAACCTTCTTGGCTTCAGCAAGGTTTAGCGAGGGTTGGGCCGCAGTGCCATCTATTAAAGGCGGTAGAAGGTGGGAATGAGACACGAAGGGCAGGCCGTAAGAAAGTGCGAGCGTGCGACTTCCTAGTCCGATAATGCCCTCTCTCGTTTAGTCCATGGATTGTCCGCTGGATGGCGGTACTTCTATATGATGAATATATGACGAAAGGATGCGAGATGGTAGTACTTGGAGTGTTCACTAGATGGACGGACAGATGGACAGACGCATGGACGGAGAGACAGACAGATGCATAGAGGGACGGACCTATGAATGAATGGACGGACGAACGAACGCACGAACGGACGGACGCATGGACGGACGCACTAATAGATGCACGAACGGACGCACGGACGGTCTCACAAACGGATGAATGGATGGACGGAGGCAAGAACGAACGGATGGACGGTAGCGCGGAAGGACTGACGGATGCTCCACCCCACTCATCATCATGCACTCCGTGGATATGCAATGACTTTTTTTTTTCTTTTTAATGGTGAAGCTTCTTATGGACTAGGACCATACATCGCCCCTCCGGAGCACCCAGTAGCATCTTCCTTATCATGCAATAGATGACGTTGTGTGTATATGCCCTTGGTAACAGGAATGCAGCGGTGATGAAAAATAGGGCACTGTGAAATTACAATAGGTATGATGTTGTGAGAGGAATACGGAAAGGGTTCAGAGTTCCTGGCCTGACGTTCGGAAGCGCGGTCTTGTGCATGAGATCAGAAGTTCGAGCAAAATTAGAAATTAGGCAACGTGGAATAGGTAGGCTTGCCTTAGGAGCTCATGGGAATACACCAAATCAGGGAGTACAAGGTGATATGGGATGGACATCATTTGAGGGCAGGGAAGCTAGCAGCAAGATAAAATTTCAGAAGCGATTGAGAAAAATGTGGGAGGAGCGTTGGGCTAGGAAGGTATTCAGCTACTTGTACATAAAGAATGTCAATACAAAATGGAGGAAGCGAACCAGAAGATTGACTGGTAAATACTGAGAAAGCAGGAGGGGGCCAAATCAAAAAGAATTATCGGTTAAGAAAAAGATGAAAGAAGCTGAGACCAATATGGGGAGAATCGGCATGATTAAGAAGTCCGCACTAGAGATCTATCGAACTTTTAAGCAGGAAATTGCCAAGGAAAGAATCTATGATAATACTCGGGGTAGTTCTCTACTGTTTGAGGCCAGGACGGCAGTATTACGAACCAAGACATATCGGGCCAAATACGAAAGGGCAGACACGGTATGCAGTGCGTGTGGAGAGGAAGAGGAAATTGCCGAATACTTGATAATGTTCTGTAAATGGCTTCACCCTATAGCTCAGGATGATGGCGCAGAGTTCTTCAAAGTTCTGGGGTTTAGGGACACGGAGGGAAAATTAGACTTTAAGCGCGTGTAGAATTAACTAGGAGGAGGTTGTCTGATTGGTGGCTAAAGTCCAGGCACGAGTGAAAATAAACAATTCATTGCAAACTACGAGTCCTCAACTTCACTATTTAAAGAGAAAAAATAAATCAAGCTTTTGGTTCCCTATTTATTATGGATTGGTGGCGTTAGCCACCGCCCGATCTAAAGGGTACAGCCATTATCTATTTCAATCCAATCCAATCCTTGGAAATCATATCACTAGAAGGCGATAGTGGTTTTCGTATAGTTGATGATTTTGTACAGTTGACAGACAGACAAGCAGACAGACAGATGGAAGTACGGACGCACGGACCCACGGATGGACGGAGAGACGCACGGACAGACTCACGGATAGATGGATGAATGCTTCGCCCCACTCATCATCAGTTACTCCGTGGTTATGCTGTGAAATTCTTAAAGATGATAGTCTTTTTTTCTTGGCGTAATTATTTCATACGGCATAAGTTACACTCCAGCATTTCGCTAATATAAATCTTTTGTAATTAGGAAACAAGCATTTTTTAGCCCCCTTAAAATGATAAGCTTGAATAGCCCTCCTCACTTTCACTCGCACTTTTAAGCTCTTGCGAATAGCAATGGCTCATTTAAAACATTCAACACAATTTATTCCCTGAACACATGCTCCACTTTCCTCTCCCTTGAAGGAGCCATGCCACACAATTTTCAATTCTAATTATTGTTATGTTGATTAATCGTTGTGCACTCACAAACAATCAGGCGAAATTCTAGCAAAGTTGGTTCAACACCTTGTTCATAATCGAATATTCGCACAAAAAATGCAAGCATCTTGAGAGTCGGGTAAAGCTGCCGTACTCGCGAGTCGTGACATAAGAAGCGGCTTGCTGTGTGGGCGTCTGAATTTTGGTGAACCACTTCGTTCCATGCTAAGCTGCGCGTGCATGTCATCTACGATAAGTTTGATCAGCTGAGAATTGAAACTGAATGATTCGCAATGGCTTAAGCCCATTGCTCAGATTTGGGTGCACGTTAAAGAACCCCAGGTGGTCAAAATTTCCGGAGCCCTCCACTACGGCGTCTCTCATAACCATATGTTGGTTTTGGGACGTTAAACCCCACAAATCAATCAATCAATCAATCAATCATCGCAACGGCTTAAACATCGTCAGAAGGGGACGTCTCTACATCATACGACACATGACGTCACACTCGCAATGTATGGCAAACTGGTAGTTGAACCGATGAGCGGTGCTTTCAAAACGTTCATGCGTGTGGTGGCAGTGCTCCGTAATAAGCCAACAAAACAGCTGGCATGCTTCATATTGGGACTTATATCAAAGAAGTGGACCCTTCTTTATCAATGGGATTGAGTTGCGTGTTGAGTGATCTTAAGCTGTAGAACCTTAGTTACCGTGGTTAATATACTGCACTCATTTTGGTTCCCTCAAGCAAGAGGCCACTAGTATTAACGTCATTCTGACAATATTGTATAGTATTAGCATGAGAAATACTTACGTATATATAGGGCGAAGTTGAACCATGTTCATTGTTTATTTTTAACGTGTGCTGATGACCGCGGTCATGTTAAGCAGTCTAGATATTTTGTTTACTTTTTTCATTTTGAACAATACCCACAGCGCCATCTTAGGCAATGTTGCGGGGGCCACAGTGCTTCACACAATGAATCCGCAGTTTTGCGGCCAAATAAATCAGCTGATAACATATTCCATTCGACAATTGTCGAATGGAATATTCTTCCTCTATACTTAGGAAGAGGGCAGAATTACCAATAACTAAACAAAGTACGAATATATATATATATAGATATAGATAGATATATATATATATATATATATATATATATATTATATATAACTCCTCTGCCATGTATGCTACTTAATAATGTAATATAGTGCGATGACTTTTTTTCTACGAATGGCGCCACAATACAAACATCAGCCGCGAAGTGTGTGAATTCTTTCTAATCTTGTATCTTGTTTTGGGGACTGAAGAGAACAGGCGATGTCGGATTGAAGGGGTAACACCGACAATAGCGCCGGCCGAGAGAGATAGTGCACAATAGAATACGTCCGATCGGTTCAACGTTCGATATGGAGTTTGTTATCTTTCTTATCAAACCGAATAGTTGCAGAAATAAGGCACCAACAATGAGAAATGAGCGAAGGCGTCTTGTTTTTGACATGGTGTTGTGTCTGTTAACTTTGTAGACTACACGTGAGTGCACCGACCTTAGAGCTGGATTATAAGTTTCAGTGCTTTGTCTCATGTGTCGTCACTAAGCGCGTTGTCGAAGTAAATGGTACATGCGCTGTTTGGTGCGTTGGTTTTGCTTTCTTCAGCTAAATTAGGTTCATTGCAACGCTCCGCGGCGATGATTACCAGTGGCCGCTTTTCCAATGTTTTGAAGTTGTTATGGACTATTTTTAGGAAGGGCTTAAATTCGCCCATTTGACTCGACCGGCTATCACCACTGGTTGATTCATTTGATTGATTTGTGGCGATTAACGTCCCAAAACCAATATTTGATTATGGGAGACGCCGTAGTGGAGGGCTCCAGAAATTTCGACCACTTGGGGTTCTTTTACGTGCACCCAAATTTGAGCACACGGGCCTACAACATTTCCGCCTCCATCGGAAATGCAGCCGCCACAGCCGGGATTTGATCCCGTGACCTGCGGGTCAGCAGCCGAGTACCTTAGCCACTAGACCACGATGGCGGTGCTATCACCACTGGTTAAAAAGTTAATTGTGTTAATCTCTGTAAACACTGCCGTAATTATTTTCGGTACGCATCTGAAGATATGCCCTCTGCCATAGGAAACGTAACGCCGCGAGTTGCACGCAGATACCTCCTTTCTGTCATTTAATAAAGAACATTGGACACATTTCTTCAAACACCCTGTATAGTGGTTTTGGATGTTCAAAACCCCATACATTCTGATGGACAAAAAAGTGATTTCAAAATCTATGGCGAAATATGACAGGACGTTCACGCCTTCGATTTAAAACCGGTAAGTTGAACATGTGTCCAGCAGGGAACATCAGCTATCTGAAACACGAGAGACGTTGAACGTTACTGAAACGAGCATACGTGATTGCTTGGAGCGCTGAAGGCAAGGCTCAGGCCACTCCCGTAGTGGCATTCCCAGTACTGTACGTCATTTGCTGTTAGTTCCAAACACGCTTATCATATTTTCTATCCATAGGCTATATAGCGATAATTGTGTGTGCAGCATGCATTCATCGTTCGGTTGCAAGCGACGGTATACGCTACCAAGGTGAAAACAATATATGCCTCGACGCGCGTTAAGGTTGACGTCACATTGACGACGGCAGGACCAAAAGTCACGTGGTACCACGTGACGTTAAGTTCATCGTGTCATTCTGTCAGCTCAGGAATGTTGTTTGTGCTGAATTGTAGCCAACTCTTGTAATTGATGCAGTCTGTTCTTTTGTTCTCTGTTAATTGCTTAATAATTGCTCTTTTAAGTGCAAAAAGGTGGCTGTTTACTGACACATTTGCGCTTTGTTTCACTACTTTGCTTTTCATGAAATCATACCTCTCGGACAACTCTCCTCTACAGTGTGGTGCGAGCAGTGGTAAGATCACATCGTTTTTTATTTCTGTGGTAAAATCAGCCACTAACGTGACTCATGTCATGTGCCTATATACTGCCTATAAGGTCAAGCTGCCAGCAAGAATATGTGTGCGCACTAAAAAATAGCGTGTACATAAAGCATGGACAATACTCATATGAAATTACATACAAAAAAACGAACTGGAATTCTTTTGAGAAGTTGACAATCTATTTTACTATCACTGTGATGAGAGGGCACACGCCTGTATCATCATTCTTAGATAAATTAGGGGAACTTTTACGCATTTATTGGTTATCCTAGCAGTGAAGTTGAGACCTGCAATCGTCGTGGACTTACACTTCAGAATAAAGGGTATTAACAGCACGTTGTCTAAATGCGCAGAAGCTTTGACATTCCAGTAAGAGATATGAGTTGTGCTTCCTGTGTACGTGGCCCGACACTAAACTGAAACTTGACAAAGGTATCATATGGCTCAAGCAGCCTCTACGTCAGAGAACATACTGCAACTGAATAGAACGTGCATACAGGGGTACTGCAGCAAGCGACCGCTCTGACAGCATTACTACGAGAGGTACGCAAGCCGCGTAACATAACTTTATTCTTAATAATGTCCCAGTATCTTGGCTAGATTATTTTAATCTGCATTTGTAGGTTTGTCCTTTTGTATCTTGGTTCGTTAGTCTAAAGAGCATGGCGCATTAGTGCGCCACAACGCGGCTTCTCTAACTAAAGTTGGGCAGTTAACGCCATCATCCAGTCACAAATCTATGCGGTTCGTTCATATACGCGTTCCCGAAATATACAAATGAATGCAACGCATAGCTTATGTGCCACACTGCCCATAATCATGACCAACATTTCAATCACAACAAACCAAATCGCACTCTAAAAGCGGAAGAGAGGAAAAAGAACAGATAACTTTCGTCAAAAAGTCCACTTAATCCAATGCGAAGGGAGTGCGAAAGCGAGGCGTTAACCACTGAGCCACCCGAGAGCACTGAGGGGAGTGTGTGACATATAAAAGGGCGCTGCAACAGTTTTTGGTAGCCATAGAATGGATTCATTATTGAAGCTATAGCCTTACGAATTCGCCATCACAAATATATTTAGAGTCGCGCCAGTACGACCGCAGTTAGAAAGATTTGCCGCACGCGGTATTTGCATTCTCTCTTCTCTCGCCCGACGAAAGCGCCGGAAGCTAAACAGTGAGGAAGAGCACAGGGAAAGAAAATACGTCACGCACCCCTCGTGACCTTAGACACTTTTTTTTTCTTTTCTTTCTTCAACTACTCGGCCTTTTTGTGCGATCACGTGTCATGTGTGGACATGTCGCGACCTTGCGGCAGCCCCAAGAACAACCGCGCACGCCGTGCTCAAATCAGCCAGTGGCTGAATAGAATGGCCGTGCTGTGATTTTAGATGCGAAGCAGCCCTTTGACTAGCCTGTGTAAAGTTGTCCCTGCGCACGGAAGTGGTGCCAATTAGGCCACGCCTTTCTTCACGGTGCACGCGCGTGACGTCACTTTCTCTCTAGCCTGTCACTGCGCTCGCCGCATGTCATCTGGCTCGCTTCACCCTCTCCATTTCTCGCAATGCTCGAGCCCACTCCTCAGGTAGGCATTATATCCTCACCTGCACCAGCTCCTCTATCTGTCGGCGAGAAGATGCCGCGGGTAGGCGCACAGGCGCGCGCTCGCACGCGATGCTGCGTTCTAATTCTTATACAGTGCGTAAACAGTTTACGCAGACAGTCAAGAAGACAGCACCGAGCCCATGCTGTCCAAAAAATGGAACATGTCTAAGACGGCTGCTACGCGACAAGGCGCTACCTCGCGTCAAGAAGAAAAAAGCTCAAATAAACAAACGTAACTGGTATTTGTTTAGCCTATTTTGTGTTCAAGTCCTAGAAAAATTGAACAGTGATTCTATTGAGCGTCCGGATAAGCATCCGCTTTACTGCAGGCACAATTCGGGCGATATTTGAGCTTCCGAGCAGTGCGCTAAGCCACCACCTTGTTTGGAGAGCAAAGTAGCCTGCATCGTATCTGTCTGCGATGCCATCTTCTTGGAGCTGTCTATTTGATCGGCTACGTGAGAATTGGAATGAAACCTAAGATGACCGCCATCCATTTAACTGTATAGTTAGCCATGTACGGTGAGTATTGGAACACACCCTCTAGCTCGGCCATGGTCCTGCGCAGTGCCTCCTCTATTTTGGACAGTGCGCTGCTGCTTGCCGCGCTATCACGCTGACAGGCGGGACGCCGCCGGGGCAAGGTTCCGGCTAGTCTGCGCGTAGCTTTCCGAGCCGTCGGTGGCGTTGCGATTAGCAAAGCCGATCGCGTTCGCGAATGGTGACGTCGCGCCTGGAATAACGACGAGGCGCGAGCCAGGGAAGCCGAGCGCAAGCGTTGGCAGTAGAAGACTAACGACACTGACGAGGTGCCAGTCAGGAACGCCATTAGCGTTCGACAATAGACACGGCGCGCAGGTAACAGCGACACTACACCGAGTTTCGCTTCAAACTGTTCTTCCGGCACCCACGTCAACGCCCGTTTCAACAAGGTCAACGCCGTGCGCACCGCTGCTGCTTCGCATCTTATCAGGGTTACCTTCGGGGAGATGTTGCATAGTTTGTTGAGCTTGTAGCGCCATTTATCGAGAGAACAGAATAAGTTCTTAGCTGACATTTAGAACTTATTGTGAAAGGCAGGCCACGTGCTGCGCTAATATTAATGGAATACTGAAAAAAAGCTCGTTTTTCAGAAATTCTGGCATCGGTGACGGCGTCGTTGGTTGTGAGCGAGAAATCATCTTAAACGTGACCTAAAATTGAAAATTACGCAAATCTTAATAAATCATAGAAAGTTCCCTGTCCCAGTGGGATACAACCTTTGTCGTTTGCGTGGCATATGGACGTTCTACTACAAAGCCGTGCGTCTGCTTGTCAATACAGCGCAAATAACTTCCTCGTCTTGGAAATGCAGTGAAAGTAACTTTCACGCCTTATAACACGCGCGTCCCGTACACACGCTCCACAATCTAACGTGAACTATTGCAGCAATAATGTGTGGTACAAGCGTACATCCCCATCGGGCGAAAGAAAATGCGATTATCAGAATGAATCTATTGTTTAAAGCCAGGCGCCCACTACAAAACGCGAACACCTTACTGCACCTGTAACCTAAGCCACGTAGTGGGCGCAAAGCGAGTTCGAAATGATTTCTATCACTAAGTGTTTGAAGTTAGGGACAGGACGCGGCTGCTGCGTTCAACGTCTAAAGGCGAAGCCTAAATGTGCCCTAATTGTTTCTGTTACCGCACATTTAAGTAATCGTTGTGTGCACAGCATAACGTGTACTTATTCTTTTTCACCTATGCGAACGTCACTATCTGCACGCAGCTGAAGAACACGCTCCTCACAATGTTATGGCTACCGTAAACGAAACCGTGTGCGAGAGCGGAATCTCGGACACGCCCGTCAAAGCCTTCGTCAACTGGGATCCCCCGCGAACCTTCATCAGCCCGATCAAGGCATACGTCATTCACTTCGTCACGGCCGCAACGCATCGACATCCAGATTCGCGTCCCTCCCAACGTGACGCACCGAGTCGTGGACTTCCGTCGAGTGCTGGACGGTGTACACTCTCCGAGTCGAGGCCGTGTATGAGAACGGAGTGTCGGCATTTCTCTCGCGCGGTGCTCTACTCGACGGGAAACCAAGGTAAGAATTCGCCGTTCTGCAGCGCTATGAAGCAATAGAGATGGTGGTAGGGAGGCGCGTTTAGCTAACGATTCCACAGGGAACTCTAATCCTTGTCTTAGGTGTTCAGTATATAGTGACTACGCGTGTCGGCAGTCTGTTTCCCTTGCCTAATTCAACGATTAACTTCCGTTTCGTGCACTGCAGAAATGTATCTCAGAGCCAACGTAAAATGAAGCACGTGGCATCCTGTCTTTGGGAATTCGCACCGCCAGGCACCCTGACGATTTTATCTGCTCATATTCTTAGCAGTTTAACTCAATCAAGCGTTTCCAGTCACTTTGAGGAGAGATATTTGGTGCTTGTGTTCAGTAATGTTATGCTGTGGTGTGATATGCTTCCAGGGCAATGGTTTACTGCAACGATAAGCATATATACACATCTTTTGAGAGTTCTTATGAATATTCTTAGAACCGAAAGTAGGTGTTCCTACGAGAATGCTTTGAAGTGAAATAAAAGTGCCACGTAGTGCTCCTGTCCCCCCTCCCCCCCTCAAAAAAAAACAAAAAAACTGCGATGGCGTCGCGAACTCTTCGTCCGTATGTATGAAAAAGCAAATTGTACCTGTGGTCAACTATCCTTATTATATCTATGTATATATTTTCACTATTTTTCCACATCAACCTCCGGTATCACTATGTTTATAAACACTGTTTATGACAAGATGAAAGGGCTTAGAGATGATGGTTTGTCCGTCCACGGTTTAGCCCTATATTCTTTCAAAAAATCACTCAATCAATGAATCAATCAATCAATAAATCAATCAATGTTCATTGTCGAATTATTAAAACGGAGGATGAATGTAAGTGCAACAATCAGAACAACGGAAGTAACTAACGCCGGAGGTACCCTCTATTATTACATAATGTGGTTTTACGTGCCAAAACGACAATATGTATGTGAAATACGTTTATAGGGTACTCCGCCTTGACTTCGACTGCGTGGAGTCATTCAAAGTGTAATTCAAGCAGAAGAGGAGGATCGTGTTGCGAAGTGCTGAAGTTTCGGGTAATGTGTGATGTTAGTGCACGTTAAGGAAAGTCAGATGGTCAAAAGTTTTCGAATAGTTCATTACAGCGTGCCTAACAACGACATCGCGGTATCCGAAGGTTGTTCTTCCTGGTCACTTGGTTTCACTATATCGTGGTTTTCGCACGCAACATTTTCGATGCATGCGATTTTCGGGATATTACATAATAGACTGGAATCACGTTATTTAGGGTCTTCCTAGGCGTAAGTAAGCATGTAGCGAATAACAGCCATTTCTCGACAGATAGGCATAGCTTCTCCTACACGTCATGTTCCTGTTGGACTGTCCATAGTTCTGCCTTGAAATCCGGGCTGTGCAGGGCAGCCTCCCACTTCCCTGGCGTAGAGTGCTCGGCACCGTGTAACGTGAGACAGCTCCAGAGCGTGTTTTCTAAGCCGGCAAAATCTTAGCAAAGCGTGCAAATGTTCGATGTCTGAATTTTGGCATAGATCCTCTGCAGGAGTGCTTGTTTAGCAGTACTAACATGACTCTGTCTTCCTCCGACACCCGTAGGACTTGACTTCTTGCCCCGCGACTTGATCGCTGTCGAAGACCGCACGAGTTGTGAGAACGGCGGCAGGTATGCTTTCGTCAACCTGAGCTGGAAGCCAGCGCGGCTGGGAAAATTCACCGTGTCGGGCTACACGGTGACCATCTACAGTAGCAATGGCACGGTGACCTTCGCGCGCGTGGCCAACGACTCCAGGGCCCTCAAGGACGTCCCAGTCAACTGCGAAGGCCCCACGGTCTTTGGCGTCTCTGCCAGGACCCGCGTGAGCCTGGGATTGTTAGACTACGAGACGGGTGAAGTCAGCTTACCTGCTGCCTACGTGGCTACCTCCGCCGACACGGGGCGTGAGTCTGCCTTACGCTTCACATAGGGTCCTCCCCTTTGTAGTAGTGTACATTTTATATTTTCCACACTAAGTTGCAGATTAAAAAAATGGCAGCATATCCAAGGAGTGAATGATGGAGAGTGGGGCGAAGCATCCGCCCGTCCATTCGTTCTTGCTTCCGTCCGTCCATGCATCCGTCTGTGTGACCGTCCGTGCATCCATTCGCCCGTCCGTGTGTGCGTCTGTTCGTGCGTCCGCACGTCCATCTGTGCGTCTGTCCCTGCGTTCGTTCATGCATCCGCTCCTGCGTCCGTCCATACGTCCATCCGTCGGTGCAGCCATCCGTGGGTCCGTCCATGCATCTGTCTGTGTGTCCGTTCGTCCATCTATTCAACACTCCAAGTACCACCATCTCGCATCTTTTCATCATATATTCCGCATATGCGCCGCCATCCAGCGGACATTCCAAGAACTAAACGAGAGGTGCCACACGCGCACTTTCTTACGGCTTGTGCTTCGTGTCTACTTCCCACCTTTAACCACCTCGAGTTCACGGTATATACTAGTTCACTGCATTCATGTCACTGAAGCCCAACGCTCGCTAAACCTTTCTAAAACAAGGGAGTATAACCCTATGCCCAGCGAGTATAATGTAGCAACCCTTTATTGTCAGATAGGGCTCAATGTACATCCGATGGCTGCTAAGGGGGAATGAGAGACAGGAGAATTCTTCTTCTAGTTAACGCGCACGCTGCGAATTTTTTATTGTTCAACAACGCACAGAAAAAAAAAATCTCTCACCGGCACCACCTTGGAAGGTCAAAATCTAAGACTGGTTACACACTACGACTACTACTACGACTACGAGAGACAAACGGGTGTGGCTAAGGGAGCTTCGCCCCTAAAACGAAATGTTGACTCCGCCTACTGAACCGCATAGCACCGGCCACACATTCGTGAAACACAGTTAGGGTGTAGATGAATTCGACCACTATTCGTTTCAACTTTTATGACCGATAAAACTTCACCATGGCCACGTTGCAGCACCGAAGGACGCCCCTAGTCAAACTAATTACTGCAAGGACAGAAGTATAGAGTATATAACGCCGCATTTCTTCCACGTCTATCCCGGTAGTGTTGTCGGTTCGAACGTTTAGTAAACGCACATCTATTAAGTGGGTAAGTCTTTTACCACACATGTGGGCACCATGACACTAATTAAGCTTTCTTTTGATAACTCGTTTGTTAGTTTTAGGCGGCACCTATGCTTGCCACGTATTTTTTTTTATCTAAGCGAGGTTGAATAGCGGGCATCGCGTATGATGCTATCCCCTCTTACACGTAGAGCCTTCATTTTTTATGAAAGGGAGCACAAAACTGCGTGGAAGCAGGCCTCGTACCGCATACGAGTTAGGGCGCCGTGCCACGTTAAGATAATAAAAGAGAAAGCAGTGCCGTTCCTTCCGCACAGTTTCCTATATTTACCTAGAGAGCACGCTGGCGCTGCGTTCATTAGGTCACCGTGAGAATGATGGGTTGTACACGGCTTTGCCTAATATTTGTGCTAACGGCTTTAAACGCACGTCTGGCCTTGTTTATTGTTTTGCTTTAGCATTCGTTTTGGATAAAAGAATGGATTGCTTGAACTTCGTGAGCCAATCAGAATTGGTGAGCATAAAATGTTGAGGTGATGGATTGGAGCTGCCGACGATTACCCAAACTTTGTCTTGTGACAAGGCAGATTCAGGGTACACGGAACCCTACGGAGCCGAAATATCGAAGTTTAGACCAATCCGTGTAGCAAAGATCATTTCCATGATGGTTGCAGTGTTGTGCGTTGCAAGTTCTGTAGATTATAGAGCCCCATTTACCTTTAGTGTACTCATAGGAAACTCTGTGGTTAATTTTACTGCTTACACTCCCGTCTCGAATGTGCCTTTATTTTTATGCATGTTCATTAGTATCTGTTTTCTGTTGGTACATTTGAGTAAAAAGCGATTGCGTTTGAGGATTATTTCTATCACAGCTTCGGAAGCATTCGATACAACGCGGAAAGCATCAGGAATATTCATGCAGATCACACTTGTCACACTTGCCTTTACGGTCATACGTGTGTAGATACTGTCATTAGTGATGAAAAAAAAAGACAGCCTTCTTTATCTTTCGTGAAGCTAACTTACATAGATAAACATGACGTAGATAAGATTCACAGGCATGACTTCTGCTATCGGCAAAAGCCTGCGGCATCTACGAAGTAATACAAACATATAATAAAAGAAAGAATCCTGAATGAATGAGTGCATAAAATAGGCAAACGCCATCCTCTTGGTTTTTAATTTCACGTTTCGCCAATGCGTGAAGCCACATGTGTCGTGCAAAACTATTCACCGTGTTCCAACGTGTTCGCATTAACAAGCATGATGGAGGTGATGTTTTGAATACTTTAGGACTACAAACAAAAAGAGCGGGACTTTTTTAATAGCATGTACTTCGGCTCAAGCTAATAGGTTAAAATGATTATGATAATTAGAACGATGATGATAACTATGATAGCATAATTTATGTCTGGCCAATAAGCATCAAAAACACCAGGAATCGCTTTGTTCGCGGTTCATCCTGTTTTGAGTGCCAACTAGATCCTCAACTACCAAGACATATCAGCACACCCATGCATCACCTAAAACGTGGAACTGCTTACTCAAAGGAGTGCGTATGATTCAGCGTGCTTTATCTCCAACATGCTCGTGCGGCCACGAGGATGTATAGGTGTATCATGGGTTGAAGGAATGTCCTAAACACGACACACATAGAGAGTGACTAGAAGATGAACTCGGCACGCTAAAGCCGAGGTTAACGTTCTCACAAACACTAGACCCAAGGTCAACTAGAATGAAACGCAAATCAATGAACATGCGGCCACATTTCTTTGAAGACACTAACGTTTGTGATAAATATTGAACCTATGCACTATATTGAAAGTGTGAACCACGACTGTTCAAATTCGAACTTGCAAAAGCATAATTCTTTGTTTTCCTATTTTTAATTATTTAACAACCAATTAGAAAGGGCAGCCGTCGTCAAGCAGTAATGATAACTCTTTAATTTATTTTATTTCCGCAAACTATGGTTGGTAACTGAAATGAAATGCGAATAAGTGAAAACCCTTGTAACTAGAGTGTTAACATTGTCAGTATCTATCATTTCTTATTGATTGCAGGTGCTGATGTTAGAAATTTTTCGGTCATAATGCTTCTCCTTTCGTTTTCAGCATACATTGTTCCTGCAGAGGAAACGGTAAGTTCACATAATGATAACCTTGCTATATTTCATATTCTTTGGAAAAAACTTTAACATTTAAATTAGATATATGTGTGTGTGTAAGGAGACCTGTACCTGGTTATGAAAGCCGACAACCACGTTTTCCTAGCACAGAGCTACGACAAAATGAACACCAATTTCTTAATAGTGTCGCTTCCTAGCTGACGAAAAATTTGTCCCAGTTCGAGGACCGAATACGGAAACAATGCATTTCGGGGATGGTTGCTTTTCTAAATTAGATACGCAAGATGTTGCCATTGGCCGAACGAGGACAAATTGTCAGCGAATACGCCGGGAAGGTTCACTCTGGGGTTCATTACTCATACCAGAAGAACTAGGAGGAACTTTTCAAGAGCAACAATGTTTTCCTCCTTTTGAGAGGGATATGTGGATCCTCATATGGCTTTGCGCTTCAAACGGGTTGTTGTCAATTTCCCATTTTCTAGCCCTTCCGCTGTCTTGGGGCATTCCGTAGAGCTGCTTAGCAATACTGAGTTGTATAAGGTATATTTTTTTTGTTCGAATAGTTCATCTAACTTTACCTTTCTACATCAGTAAGAATATATTTTTTATTTATTATGAGCATGAATTACAGCACTATTCACGGCCGTTCATGTATATTCAATTACTACGCTGAACCTAGTTGAACGTGTGATTGGGAGTAAATCAAAAAGAATTGATGTTACTTGTCGCGTTAACAACATCCTGATACCAGCCGTGCTTTACCAAAAGCGTAACAATGCACTCATTTAAGATATGTTCAGGGCGGAGTCTCGTTTTGCTCCCGTAAGTTGCTTGCCTACAATATCCAGTCAAACTTTATACAGAAAGACTATCGCGGGTGTAAACTGAAACCAATCTTACGTGTTTTTCCGAATCGCTTCATGTAAAGGGTCCTGCTTAATTAGTCGTTCCTTAGTCTTGCCAATTGGAAAGGTCGCCAGGCGCTCTTATTACCTGTTTACAAAAAAGACCCTACACCCTGCTTGACAACATATTACCTGCATGGAAATTGGTTCTAATTTTTCCAAAGCAGAGAGGAATAGCATATAAGGAGGCAGTGCTTTAGCAAGGGTACACCTAAAGCCTCGTAAGATAACCTCACGTCAGAGAATGCATGCAGTTAGTTATTACGCTATTCTGACTACAAAATGAAAAAAAAACGTAAGTAAGAGTATAACAAACAACATAACAATAAGGTGAGCTGCTGGTAAATCATGCAAAGAGTAGAGTAGAAGCAACAGTGTGTTCTTAAAGAATAGACTACGTAACACCGAGACGGGTCCACATGTATTCTTGAGTATACAACTTAAGGAGTCCGAAAATCTCCATTACGACAAAAGCAAATATTCCGCTTGTCCACTCGTCAATGATACCTGAAAGTGCTGTCATCGACCATTGGACTCATCCCGTCAGCCTGGAGAGCTGACGTCAGCAGTCAGGGCTGACGTCATGAGTCGGACGGTCGGTGACGAGGCCTTCTTTGTGCGTGCTGGCATGCATACCCTTTGGAAGAGAAAAGGTCGCGATCTTTAATGTTGTTTTTCAGTATAGCGAACCTCTTTAGATATCTTTCGTAGAAGTGACTTTCATGCTGCTGCCCTTGTCGCTTCAGACAACCACTCTCTCAAGCGTAACGGAAGACAAGTCGACTGTCACTGACCAGCCGTCTTCAACCACGACAGAACAAAGAACCGCAAAAGTGATCCTCACCACAGAGCACATCTCAACAGCGATGGTCTCCAGCACTGAACACAGCGAAGCGACAAAAGAACCTCACTACAGCAGCACCATTTCGAATGACGGTAAGATAAACTCATTTCGTGAATGGATATGAGACTTTATGGAAGTTTTATGAAAGATGCGGTACTGAAGACATTTGTGTTCACGTCTACTATGTAAGAATCATCGACATTATCCTCTTTAAAGTTCTTAAGCTTGGCTAAGTAATAAGGCTCAGCCGCTTTTCCTGCGAGGCATATTTAAATGGAGATTTGTATTGCTCGACTGTTTTGAATATCTCTGAAAGTTTTTGACAAGTTTAACTATACGTAGATGTGCAGTACACTGAACAACAAAAGCCGCAGAGATGACATATTACTTACTAGATCGTTATCAAGATGATATGCATCGAAGATAGTTACAAGTTTGACCTGCATGATATGTTGAGATAATATGCAAAGACTCCTTTGGCTGATTTCTCAATGAAGTACTGTAAAAGGGTCGCTTGCTGGGTTTGTTGGTAATATTTCATCAATGAACACAGCACGAAAACAAAGAAAAATAAAACACTGTTCTCTTTTTCTGTCCCTTTAGAGCTACGTTTGATAATAGAAGTTCTTATTTGCAAGACGTGCAATCAATCAATTCAATCAATTGCTTGCTGTATTAAACATGTATCATGATGCAAACTGAAGTGACTGGCCAATAACTACACTAATTTATAGCCCTTTCAACTTTCATTCTATAGGACATTGTTGTAAACTGCGCACGCTGCGTTATTTGTTGGTTTATTAAGCCAATAGTGGTCAGAAACTAATCAAAACAGTGATTAAGAGTCTTTTGGCGACAAATATGCAGCGAGTATATTTCTGTGTAGTAACATGAAACGTGTTAGCAAGCAGTATACTCAAAAGAACTATGGCCTTACTATTTTGTTGTCTGGGGATTGCTTACATCGTAGAATCAATACAAATGAAATTCACCCTCTTATCGATGAAATTACAAAGTGCTTTTGCTCGTTCTGTGCTTTGTAATTATTATCTCGACTAGCGTAGCCATCTTGAAGATGAAGTCCACTATGATTTAATTTTATTGGACAGGATATGCCACCCAACTGGGCTACAGCAGTCGCTTTGAACAATTTGCTCTTTCAGGCGGTGTTTGCAGTTTTTAAGTAGAAATACCAGCTTGAGAATTAGACATGTGAGACTCAAGCCGTACTATTATTGCTTCACTCCGAGCTGTCTCGACTTTAACCAAATTACTGCTACAGTTAGTACAGCTTAATAATATGCTAACCTCTACATAGCCGTCACGTTACGGACCATATTAAACGTTGAACCCTAGTAACGTGTTTCTTTGTTAACCTCTTTTTTGTTCACACCTACTCATTTTTTTTTACCGTTCACCTAAAAAAGCTGGTAATATTGTGAGCGCAACAAGCGAATGACTCTTTATTCTCTTTGTAATCATCATCACCTGTACATCATCTTCATCTAAGAATATCATCACCGGCGTGATTGAGCTCGAGCCTGGCCAAATAAACCGGTTCCTCACAATATGTCTTTTTTTTTAACTTTCAAATTATCTATCATTTCTATTTCTTGTGTTATCTTTATTCACGAGTAGCGCGACATGATGTGCGGTGTGAGATATCTTGAGAATTTACCAGTAAAAAGCAAAGCGTATAGTTATTACTCGAACCCCGTATATATATATATATATATATATATATATATATATATATATATATATATATATATATATATATATATATATATATATATATATATAAATATATATATATATATATATATATATATATATATATATATATATATATGTTCTTTTTCCATTTTCAGCGGAGCCCATTTCAACTGGCGTTTCCACCTCAACGATCCTTTGCGCCGTCCTCATTCCACTGGCGATCATTGTAATTGCTGGTCTTCTCGCCTTCGGCTACAAAAAGTACAAGCAGTCCGGAGGGTGAGGAATTTTCTCTGGAAACTACATCGCGACGTTATTTCACCTCTTCGATAACAAGCATACCCGCACCATTCTCATGAGTGCACGTGCGTTTTTTTCTCTCTCTCTCTATCTACCACCTCTTTCTTGCCCCTATTTCCCCACCCCCGGTGCTCGGTAGCAAACCAGATGCCAATATCTGGTTCACTGCCCGGCCTTCTCTTTTCTCTCTGTCTCTCTCTTTCAAGTTGATTCTTGCTAAAAATATTACTATAAGCCAATAAGCTTAAAAGCATGCCACAGTCTTTTTCTTCCTTCATCCATCAAGATTGTTTCTCAGTGGCATGTTCATTTAGCGTACAATTTCGTGTTCTGTTTCCCTATATAGGGAAGGCCTCCTGAGTACCAGTGACAGCCCTTGAAGCAGTTCCCGAAAGCGAGGTGCAGGAAGTGTTCCACGCCTGTAGGCCGCACGGATGAGCTTAAAGAATAGATAATCAAAGCTTGATAATTGTGTTCTACGCAACGGCTAAGTGATATACCACAAACCATTAAGGCATATATTGACATCTAACCGTTTACAACCCCGCCTGTGCCTACATATGTCTGCCCTCGTCATAAAACACCCCCACAATGGTGTCGCTAGTCTGGTTTTGCCTGCTCGAACATTGTAGTAAATTTTGTTAGGTATTCTGATATCTTTGCACTGCCACAAAAACCACGGGGAACAGTAAAACTATGGACTTGATAGCCTATTGGATGAGCACTAGTTAAAAGCGTTACAAGTTACAAGTTTCGCGGTATGTGGACGACGTTTCGGTATTTTACTCGGCAGATTTGGCAGGTCGCGAGAAGGATGCCATGTCAATGTTAAAGGTCTTCCAGGACGAGTTCCAACCACTTGAGGCTTCGCATGAGCTCCCTGAATTTGACATCATGAAGTTTCTGGACTTGAGGCTCTTTTTTTTTCGAGACAGAACACCTGCTGGCGGGATGAGCCTCGTTCGCAGAAGCCATTTGTTGCTCTTCTTGTTGGGGCACTCGAAGCTAGCGAAAAGGGCAATTGCGAACTAGGCCTTGCAGAGCGCCTTGTGCAAGTCGTGTCACCACAAGGTGAATGATGCATTTTTGGAGCAGGTGACCCACCTCATGGTCAGAGTTTTCACGCCGGACGTGGTGTTGCTTGTGACTGAAGACCTGCTTAGGTATGTCAGAGATCTCAGGAGAGAGGAAGAGCGCTGAGTGTGATCGACGGTGCAAGACAAGACGAAGATAGCTGTGGCACCCTATATGCGTGACATCTCGCACGGGCTTAAGAAATTTGGAGAAAGCGATTGGATTCGTGCGGTTTTCTCAGCCCCTCAGAAGATTTCTGGCCTGTGCCATTCGACCTCCTGGATGATAGAGAGAGAGAGAGAGAAATACCATTTATTTATTCATCCGGCATCTAGAAAGCCCCCGGCCTCGCAGGGCACGGATGTTCCCTATCTTAATATTACGGCTATTAGAGTCCGATAATCACAGATCCTAGACCTCGAGGATGTTGTGCTCCGACTAGGCGATAGTTACTCGGGTGCCCCCGCGCCCGTTAGACGGTTCGTCGGATCGTTTTCTCCGTTGCTTCACCAAAGCCTCCTCAAGCCGCTAGATGGCCCTTCTTGGATGAGAGAGAAAAGAAGCTTCACCACAGACCTTAAGCTAAAAAAGTTCGTACCATGCATTAAGTCATCGTGTACGTCATCCCTCTGACGTGTGGTAGAAAGTAAGAGGGCTAGACGGGACGCTGTCTGAACGATAGACTCCGTGAGCACCATTACAGCGTTTATACAACAGTGTCGGGGCATGTCGGCATCCATGTGCAGGACAGCAAGTGTAGCCCTATCTTTGAAAACACCGTGGTCCTTGTACGCAACAAGGACCAAAGAGTGATGGAAATCATCGAGGCTGAGGAAATCAAATGGTCTTGGGAAGCATACGTCAACATGCCTTTCTAGCACCTTTCTGACAAAGAGCTTTTGTTTTTGGCGAGTTATCGAAAATAATGAGCAATATTAGAACACATGTTTGACTTATCGGCGCTTCTCTAGATTTCTACTTCTCAATTTTACTTCCTGGTTTTATATTTTATTTTCTTGATTTGCCTGGGTACATATACGTGCGTCCCATTTTAATAAATCTTTGTTGAAAGAACGCGCTGTGTCTTTGTCCCATCACTCGTTCGTTTGTCCACTTTTGGCACTGTACTACATTATGATTGTAGCAGTTTAAAACAACCTGCAGTAGTTAAGACAGTACATTGAATTCTACATTTAATATGTTCGTTCAGTCACCTAAAAACACGCAATCACTTACGAGGGGAAACTAAACAGAACTGTTTTTACAGAGAAAGGTATATATGGCTAGGCGAAACGAAAATTGATTTGATTTGTGGGGTCTAACATCCCAAAACCACCATATGATTATGAGAGACGCCGTAGTGGAGGGCTCCGGAAATTTTGACCACCTGGGGTTCTTTAACGTGCACCCAAATCTGAGCACACGGGCCTACGACATTTCCGCCTCCATCGGAAATGCAGCCGCCGCAGCCGGGATTTGAACCCGTGACCTGCGGGTCAGCAGCCGAGTACCTTAGCCACTAGACCACCGCGACGGGGTGGCGAAACGGAAATTCGTTTACCACGAGAAATGATAACGGTCTCCAATGACTGTGCATCAGTTACGTCATTACCTACATCGAACCTAATCGTGCGTGTTAATGGCAGTGCTATCGTTAATCCCTGCGCCGCCATGCTGCCAAGCCCGCACGCAGCAGTTTCAAACAAGGAGGTTTAAAAAAATTTGCCTCAAGTTTTAACTGCTACCAGGGGAAAGCACGGACCGCGAGAACAGCCAAACAGCCGACAACATCTTAAGAACAGTGCCAGCAGCTCATTCGTGAGACTTTTGTTCGCGAGCGAATGAACATCGGCGGTGAAGCGTAGGCAGCAACTGCGCATCGAGGATCCGTCGACTTCCGAGCCACATGCAGGCGACAACGGCGAGCCCGAGGAAGCGGTGTTCTAAGCAAAATAGTGTCAACACGGCTGAAGTGAGCTAGAAAACCTCTTCTAGCTCACTTTAGCATTGGCGAGAATACGTTCACTGGTGGCGAACGGCTGCATTTGGCGGGGGGTTCATCAGTGGCACTTTGAATTTGGCTGGGACATCTGAAAATACCTGTGGCGTTACGTTTTAGCTAGGCTGGTTAACTATCTGTGTGGAATACTTCAGCGATTTTTTTTGTTTATTTACAAAAACACTTGTTAATTCCGAGCCCTGTAATGTGTAACGAGTTTCAATGATAAATACACTACTTTTCGAAAAAAAGCTACAATTTCAACACAATATCTTGCGTCGCATCATGATGATGTCCAAGCAAATGAATAAGATGAATAACAAAGCGTATAGCGTTTTAGAATTGCAGAAACAAGTTCTTCGAATTCATAATCTCCAGTCGTATTGTTTGTCGATGTTGGAAACCTGTGGAGCCATCAAGGACGTTATTATTTTACTGGCAGCTACATTGTGTTCCGAGAGAAAAAAATATACACCAAGACTTTAGCAGACAATTCTTTGAACTAAAGTGACTCGCAAAAAGTTTCGTTGTTCTCTAGCCTCCTGAGTACAATAGCCCATTGAAACAATAAAAGCCTATCACTAATCATCGAGCAGATCACACAAAAACAATTTAATGATGGCGTCCATGATATATTAGCAGTAATGACTAAGCAAATACGCTAAATGTTCGGACATTCGCTGACACATGGCTCGTAAGATACCCAACGACACGCATTATTATTCTTGAGAGTTATTGAGTTTTTTTTCTTGTTTGTGCTCATCTCGCAGTGCAAACATTGGCAAAGAAAGTGTGCGAAGAAAGAAATATTTAGTTGCAGAGATTTCTGTTTTATCGAAACATCCACGACTCGCTGCTGATGAACCTCTGGTCGGAAACTAATGACATTGAGCAGAGGGAAGTATGCCGTGACTTAATTTGTACTTTAGGCACGAAACCAAAACAAAAATGCTGAGCATCACCGCATAATACTCCCAAAGACCTCACTCTCTCTCTCTGTTGGCACGGCTGAGTCTTGCTAACGACATGCGTGAGAAGGAGGACCAGGAAAAAGGGAAAGGGAAAGAGGGGGTCTGTGGATTCCGGGTGTAGTTATGGTCTGCAAATACTCTCGGGTCATTAGTGACGACCAAGTCATCAAGTTCTTGTACGGCGCAGAATCTGCAGAAGCATCGATCGATGTTGTGTATCTTTCGCGCGCTCGCCGCGTCAAGTTTATCGGCTACCGCAATAACCCAGTTGCCAATGGGACATGAAGCAACAAACCCTATATAAGGGGGCCCGTGGCTACATACATCAAACACGAGGGGCGTTACATGTGAAGTTCCTTAGTTTGCTCGGCGCAGTGGCAAACATGTTCGTGCCCAAAGCACTTGGAGCTGTGAAGGCGAGTGAAGATACATTGAGAGTCACAGTGCCAAAGGTAGGTGAACACTGAATAAGCAGACGTCAACATCACATGTGTGCTAAAATATTCAGGATAGTTACCTCGTCCTCATCATTATCATCGTCGTGATTTTCGCCACCATTTTGGCTAAACTCACTGCACCACGAAGGTCTGTTCATCCAATTTTTCCAGTTCTTCCAATGGATCTGGTACTGCACCTCTTGCAGCTCTGTTACCGATTCGAATGCGCTATGGGAACGTGGTAAAAGACGACGAGTTGGCTTGGCGATTAATCAGCGAAGGAAAAAAAAAGCAAATAATCAGTGAATTAAACCTTGCGATTGGGCTAAAGAGCCTTCTAAGCGTCCTTTTGTTCAGTTTTGAGAATCATAGTGATGTTTTCAAAGTCATTACACAATGAGGGCATGAGCATTTTCCCAAGAAAGAAGGCAAAGAAATCATTTTGCCAGTTTATGATTGGGCGACCGGCTGGTAAACAGAAAGAGATGAAAGCAAGGGCGACAGATTAGCATTTGAAATCACCAGCTTACTCTATATAAATGAACAATGAGACAAGCTAGGGTTTAGGTAAAAGGAAAGTACAGAGAGTACTCGTAGGACTTCAAGTAAACATCGACCAGACAGTTAGCAGGTTACGGCCGTAAGACACTGCTGTAGTCATACTTGCACAGTTCACCGCCATGGCCGAATGTTTAGAAAATGACTCTTTAGAAGTCCCCCTGGGTGCACCAGTCGAATTGTCGCAGCGACAAGCAGGAGTTTGAGTCTAGAACGCAAGTCTACTGTAATGCTGACAGTGGCTGGGGCCATGTACATACAAATCCCCGCCTTTGCGTCTCGAAGCACCTAGTCAAACTATTAGGGGCGAAGCTCCTGTTTAGAAAAAGTTTATTCTTTCATGAGACGAAGCAAACCTAAGAGACAAGCGTCTGTATAACAGGTACAATAACAAACAAAAGACAAAGCACAACATACACTACACATTTAAACTAAAGTGTCCAAGTCCGTAGCATGTCCATAGTCCGTTGTACTAATAACTGTACATATACTACGTAAATGCACTAATCACAATATGGACAACGTACATGATGATATATGTACAGAATTTACAAGACTTGGTGAAGATGTTAAAAAATATGTACAACAGGTATCAATATTCATAAAGGTTACATAACTTACAGCGTTCGAATGAAATGCATATATAGGAGAGCTAACACCCATATTGAACACACACAAACACATAAAAATAGTAAGCACATAGTGATTACATGCACATATCAGACATTGACAGGTGACCTGGCTATAGGAACCAGGCCAGGTGGAAAACTAATTGAACGCGTCTGTCAACTACGGACAGAAAGCGGCACGACCATTGTCGCCGAAATTCTTCCTCCCCAAGGAAGAACAATTCCTCCGACAGAAACGATATGAGTTCAGAGTAGAGGCGTTCCAGTATTGGAAAAAGAGCACGACGACGATGATCTGCCGCAACAGCTTCGCACCTATTACGCCATAAACAAAAAGCTCCCGCAGCTATTAGAAGGCGTGCAAAGCGACTACGCGGGCAGTGACCAGATGTTACAAAGCGATTAACACCTAGGCCGCGAAAACTAGTGTTAACTGACTTCCAAAACACCTTTGCAATGACACATTGCTGCAGCATATGCTGGTTAGACTCCTGTAACGGGCAGTTAGGACAAGTGGAAGATGGGACCATGCCCCACCTCTCCAGTCTGTCCCGTGTTGGGAGTACTCTCCATCCAAGACGCCACATAAAGTCACGGAGGTGACCAGGCAAAAACAATGCCGTTATCGCGCTCCACGAGACATGTCTCGATCGTGCTAGACGGGCTGGAGGAACCAGAGGAAGCAGAAGAGCCGCCGTTGTATCTACAATGCGGCTTTCAAGAATGTCCACATCGGGACAAACCTGCTGCGCGTGTCGATAAAAAGATACTGCCGTTGAGTAAAATGCAGGTACGTGAAGTGTTTGCGGTGCAGAATTAAGCCGTGTGAAGCTCCTTGTTTAGAAAAAGTTTATTTACAGCATGTACAGAACACAAAGGCTTCATACCATTCCAGCAACAGGGCACATACACTTCTGCACATCTATATTTCACGACTAACATCACTACGTCACAGTGAAGACATTTGCTCTAATATACATGATTATGTTGGCATACATGTACACAAAAATTCAATGTGATATCACAATACATGGGTATAACGATACAATAGATCCAAATAAAACACAATTTGTAACAAATGAAATCATATATAACAACTCAACGGGCGCTGCTTAGCACCAAGTCGGTCGAAAAATGAGTTGTATCCTTTCGTGTTCCACCTTGACGAAAGGGCACGACCAATGCCGCAGAAACTCTTGCTCCCCGAGGAAGAAAAGCTCTTCGGAGAGGAACGCGAGGATCTCTCGTCTCATTCTCCCCAGTATCGGCCACAAGGCACGCCGGCGGCAATTGGCAGCTACGGCCTCACATCGGTTTCTCCAAAGGCTGAACAGCCCCGCAACTATTAAGAGAGCGGAGAAGCGGCTACGCGGAAATCGGCCGTTGGACACGAAAGTTCGCACACCCTGTCCCCGAAAATCAGTATTAACCGCACGCCAAAAAAGGCGGGAAACCACACATTCAAACGTCGCATGTCGATTGGTCTCTACCATGACGCAGTTGGGGCAAGTGGAAGTGCGAACTACCTGCCATCGCTGCAACCGATCTCGCGTGGGGAGCAAGCCCCAGCCCAACCTCCAGACAAAGTCTCTGAGGTGCCCTGGCAACACTGCGGCAGTTATTGGTTTCCAAGCGCGGTTCAATACAGATTGACGATGCTGGGGCACCAAGGGCCGTAGAAGGGCGGCCATTGTGTCCACCACTTTAGAATCGGCCACCTCTATCTCTGGGCACGTAGCTTCCAAACGTCGGTGAAATGCCAGAAGGGCTCGATACAAAGATGGTAATTCAGTTGATTGGGGACCTTTGTTTATTTGGCTATCCGGCAAGAAGGCACGTAGTGATGGCCCCAGATGGTAGCGAGCCAGTGTCTGAGCGGGCATGTCATCATAGCTTAGTATTCGCAATAGAGTGCGGAGGCACAATGTAGAAGCCGCGACGGAAACGTCAGGGAATGCAAAACCGCCTTGATCTCGCGGCTGAGCTAACGCTGGACGCGATAACAATTCTGTGTCACCAGACCAAAAAAATGAACTGATGCAGCTTTGCACTTTCCTGCAGACGTGGAGCGGTGGTTTAACAGAATGGCAAAGGTACCAAAATTTTCCTAGGTACACCGTTTGAGTTAAGTATCGGCGTTCCAAGAGAGGGAATTCGAAGTGCCTGGCTGCTTTGATATCATTTAGAAGAGTTTGTACAACGGATGACCAGATGCTATCCTGTATACCAAATACAGTGAAAGTAACTCCGAGTATTGAAATATCAGGAGACCACTGTAAAGGCGACGTGATGTTGATACGACCGCTGGGGTTGCCAATGAAAAAATACTGGCTTTTAGAAAAGTTTAACTTTGCACCGGAGATAATACCGAAATCATTAAACGTATCAAGAGCATGCTGCAGCGACTGTTCATTATGTACATATAGAGTGATATCATCTGCATATGCAGCGACCTTTACTTGAGTGTTACCGGGTAGAGGTAAGCCACGAATTTGCGGGTGATGTTCAATGGCCCTTAAGAAGGGCTCTAATGCAAGGATAAATAACACTGGGGAGAGGGGACACCCTTGACGGACCCCACGCGTGACTCTAAATGCGTGACTCTCACGGGAATCTAAGTAAAGGGTACTTTCTAAATTAGTGTACATCGCGCTGATAAGGTCAATGAACTTATCCGGGAATCCGTATGCATGTAAAACATTTAGTATGTAGCCATGTTCTATGAAATCAAAAGCTTTCTCTTGATCTAATGAAACCAACAGTCCTTGCGCACATCGGCTAATAGTGTATTGAATGATGTCCCGCGTTAACCACGTATGGGTGTGTATTTCTCGGCCCGGAACAGAACAGACCTGGTGGGGAGCGATTAATGTTGCAAGAAATGGACTGATTCGGCGCACCAAAATGTTAGCCAAGAGCTTGTAATCTACATTGAGCAGGGTAATAGGGCGCCAATCTTCTGGCCGCGTGGACATTGGGTCTTTCTTGGGAACTAGTGTTATACGGCCTTTGTGGAAAGAAGTTGGAAGTGTAATATCTTGGAAACACCTGCGAATGACGCGTGACATAGTTGGACCAATGATAGGCCAGAACTGTACATAAAACTCTGCAGGAAGTCCGTCAGGCCCTGGGGCCGATCCCTTTTTCATTGCGTCTAATGCGCCTTTGATTTCGTCATCGGATGGCGGTGATAGCAGGATGTCATTTGACATGTTGGAATCATGAGGTAAATCTGTTAGCAGTGGGTGCGAAGAAACGGATCCTGGGTAACGGACATTAGCACCAGATTTAGCCATTGACTCAAAGTGTTGAGTGAATTCCTGAAAATCGCGCGTACCCGCAGCAGCTGGGGTGATGGAGTTCAGCGAGTGGGCAGGCGAGCCTGGTGGACAAAGCAGAGCTCTGCGTGCATACCTTAGCACCTCAGGGTGCGCACAGGGTGCACGTCTACAGCGCCAAGCTGCAGCCGAGAGTGAAGAAGCGCGCATAATACGCTGGTACCGTTCAACGAGCTCCTCTTGCCATGCCCGCATTACAGTGGAAGGACTGGGATCTCGATTGGCAATGCGTATCTTCTGGATTAACAATGACGCATCTTTCGACATACGGGTGCAAAGTCCTCTGCCCGACGCACTGCAATGATGCCGCCACTGTTCTTTGAGGCGATCCCAATCAGCTACATCGGCCCCAATAAGCGATGCGCGTAACGCTCGGGATAATTTCTCCGTAGCCTGAGAGTCCTGGAGGACGCGGCAATCGAGACGCCATGGTCTGTGAACCGTGGGCGTCCCCGCTGGCAGGCGGAGAGAGAACATAACCGGCCGATGGTCGCTAATGTATACTGGTGTCGGTGGAAATGACATTACCCCGGTGTCGTGAACGTAGGTAATGAGACCGGGGGATGCATACACGCGATCGATTCGGCTGCTCGACGCTGCTCGACGCCAAGTATAGGCATAATTATTGCCATGCACACTTTGATGAAGGTCACTCAATGCCAATTGCTGCACTAGACGTTCGAGTTCTCGGGCGTTCCAGTTTGACCGGCCGCGACCCGGACCTCGAACGTCTGCGTGTGAGTCTAAGACACAATTGAAATCCCCTAAAAGTACCACATGTCGGGAATTTAAAAGAAACGCATCAAGAGATTGGAAGAACGCGTTTGAGTTCTCGCGTGTTGCTGGGGCATACACGGCAACAAATCTTATTCTTAACGAGAAAAAGGTGCAGTCGAACGCCAGCACGCGTCCGAAGGCATCGAAGGAAACATGATGGTCACGTAAAAGACCTCGGTTAAAAATAACGACTCCGACGCCAGTCGAATGCGTGCTGGCGTACGAAAAGAAACAATCAATATTGAACGCGCGCTTGAAAGCGAGTACATCAGAAAGCTTGAAAAAATTTGTTTCTTGCACAAACAGCAAATCACAATGCACTGAACGTGCGAAAGCCAATACCTCAGCCTGTTTTTGTGGATTTCGGAAACCTTGAACGTTAAAAGTAATAACTTTTAGAGTAAGAGCCATAGGGAAAGTGAAAACATTCTATAGGATCACGCAAATGCAGGGGTACCTTTATCAGGTGCGGGAGCCAATGCCCCGCAAGTGGCTGAGTCATTTTTTCCGGCCAGGCGATCCACCGGAGGCTCGGGGCTTCCGGGATCGCGTCGAAGTCCGCAGGGGACTTCTGTCTCTGGTGGGGGCTTCTAAGTCACGAGTAGTTATCCGGTGGCGTTTGGTGTCCGGGTTTTTGAGCGAGGATGGTACAAAGACGTCTCCACTGTCCTGGCTTATGTCACTGGAGCTGGCGTCTTCGTGAATTTGTAGGGGCGCCTCACTCGTGGTGCTGTTGGAGTCCTCGTAGATGCAGGCGTCGTCGTCTTGAGGTGTAGACTCCTCGATGACACCTGAACTTGTTGTCGACTGAGCAGCAACGCGAGGAGCCTCAGATGCAATATTCCCATCCGAGACGCCGTCTTCACGAGGCGCTTCGTCTGACGAGGGCTTGGCCTGCGATTCCTCAGAAATGGCCACGGGACGCGGGGAACTTAAGTTTTCAGTACCTGGAGGGATTACCAGGCCCGGAATCGTTGGAAACGCAGTGGGCGTCTGGTGCAGCGTCGCGATTGGCACGCCTTGGTCGTGGTCGGTTACCACGGCTCGCGTTGACGAATCGTCGCACTTATTCTTAGATGGCGTTCCTGGTTGAAGTGGGGGGAAATCCTTGGATGCCGCCTCGGAATACGATGGCCTGATGGTGCAGGCCACAGTGGCATGCGGGTCCCCACAACGGCGACACGGCAGCGAGCAGCCTTTCCCGTCATGGCCATAAATGCCGCACCTTCCACAAAATGGAGCTGTGCAGTTCATGCGGAAGTGACCACTGTCTCCACATCGACGACACACTCGCTGGATGCCTTTGTAGTCACAGGTTACTCGATGGCCCGCGACTTTGAGGTAGTTGGGCACCGGTGACGAAGCCTTCATTTCCATGCGGACGTATCGCGTCCCAGTGATCACGGTTGGGCGCGATCCCATGAGTCCTCTGGTGATGTGCAGCACCTTCCCGTAGGGAGAGAGTGCTTGTGCGAGGACTTCGCTGGGTACGCGGCACGGCAGGAACAGGACGGTCACTTGGGTCACTTGGGGTCCCAGGGGTACGATGGCGACGCGCTCTCCTCGGATGATAAGGTGCGACGCGTCTACGATTTGGGCCAGTGCGGCCTCACTGTTGACGGTAACTTGGTAGTTCCGGCCTCCGAAGTGCTGAACGCAGTATACTTCTTCGATTCCTACTATTGAAGACGTCGCGTCAACGACGTCTTCGGGACTAGTCCCCTCGGGGACGACTACGTCGAAGGCTAACGCCTTCTTCGGGGGCTGGCTTGCCATCACGGCAAGCCAGCCCAGAGACGCCGTGAGACGCTAACGACCACGTGAGACGCTAAGAAGCTCCTTATGGCGTGGCTTGTGCGTCCCTCGTATGTAACCACCAGTGGCACATACCCGAAATAGCGGTCCTTACGATTTTGACCTCCAAGGTGTTTCCGGTGAGAGATTTTTTCTGTGCGTTGTTGAACAATTAAAGATAGTGCTCAATGCACATGTTAATGGCTGCTAAGGGGGAATGAGAGACAGGAGCATTCGGCTTTTATTCAACGCGCACGCTGCGATCCCCATTAGCAGCCATTGGCATGTACATTGAACACCATCGGACAAGAAAGGGTTGCTACATCATACTTGCTGGGTGTAACCTCCTTGGTTTTAGAAAGGTTTAGCGAGCGTTGGGCCGCAGTGCCATGAATACAGTGAACTAGTATATACCATGACCTCAAGGTGGTTGAAGGTGGAAAGTAGACCCGAAGTGCAAGCCGTAAGAATATGTGCGTGTGCCACCTCTTGTTTAGTCCTTGGAATGTACACTGAATGGCGTGCTTCTATATGGGGAATATATGATAAAAAGATGCGAGATGGTGAGACTTGGAGTGTTGAATAGATGGACGAATGGACACACAGACAGATGCATGAATGGACGCATGAAAGGACGCAGGGGCAGATGCATGAACGAACGCAGGGACGGGCGCACGAACAGACGCATGGACGGTCTCACACAGACGGACGAATGCTTCGCCCCACTCTCCATCATTCACTCCGTGGATATGCTGCCATTTTATTTGTAGTTGGAGATGGCTTCGGGCCTGTATATATAGAGCCGTGTTATAAAATGTTTAAGGAGTCAGCGATCACGAGTAAAATGAGATAAACAAAAACATATTCGGAGTAAGCAGAACGCATTGATAGGAGAAGGGTGCCTCAGCTCTACCAGCGTGAAATCTAGGGATGGGCAAAACATGCAGTTAGCGCCGGTGTTTCCCACGGATATATCTTCACTATTTAACGATTCATTTTCCACCGTTTCACAAACGCACCCTCACATTGAAGATTGCACGTTGAGAAGTAGTTTATCAAATGGATGACCACCGCGGAGATGTATGTTGATTTCTCTGGGTGTAGGTACAATACGTCGGCGTTTTGGTAAATTTTGTTGAGTATTCCAACACCCCTTCTGAGCCATAGAATGTTTCAGGCAGTAACGAAATCATAATACGTATAGTGTAGAGCGTTGTCTAGGGGGATAAATGCAGTTTTTGTGGTTTTTGTGGCGCATACCTTTTTAATACGAACCGTTACCGTAACTTGACACGCCAAAAAGCCAAAACTCAAAGCTTCTCATCCCTAAACGAGGTCGATTGACTATATAATGACTTGGTTTGTAGCGGTAGAGATAAGATGAACACGGGTAGCAGCTTTGTCAGCCGCCTCGGCAACGCTTTAAGAAAGATGACACTGAAGTGAGAATGTCCTATGCAACAAAAGCTGTGTGCTCAAGCAGCAAGTTTCTTATCAATCTGTTATGAATATACGCACGTGCAGTGAGCTGTGGTACATTGTGGAACCGTATCAACGGCTCAATAAATGAAACTTTCCCTAGGAATAATAGAAAACTCTCTTTCTCCGATTGGCAATTTTTGTTGGGTGAAAGAGAGAAAAAGCTCTTGATTGAAAAACACAGAATGCTGCCGATGTACATAGAGGCACCTACATAATACTCTATATAGAGCAGGAGTATCAAATTACCGCTCATAAACCTTTTGCTTGCGGCCCGTGGCCTGCCCACAGCTGCCTTCGTTCCACATTTCTTTGTTAGTTGCTTAATGAGTATGCTGCTGCTGCTGCTGCCTATTAAGTGCTTACCTATGGAACACAAATTTGGAGGATTATAAAGAAGGTTACACATAAGTTGAAGAGGACGCAGCGAGCAAGGAAAAATCAAAATTATAGGTGTAACCCTAAGGAACAACAAGAGAGCAGAGTGGGTCAAAAAATAACGGGTGTTATGAGCATCATATTCGAAATTATGAAGAAATAGTGATGGGCAAGGCACATATCGTGAAGACAAGAAAACCACTGGTTATTAGGATCACAGACTGGACTTCGAGAGAAGGCAAGCGGGTCAAAGGGAGACAGCAAATGAGGGGGACAGATGGAATTAGGAAGCGTGCGGGAATAAACAGGCAGTAGCAGGCACAGGACCAAGTTGACTGGCGGAACATGCGAGAGAAGTTTGTCCTACAGTGGGCGTAGTCAGGGTGATGATGTTGATGAAGCATGCTCATAAGCTACACAGGCACAACCAGTCGCAAACATGCTTGTATTGACGCAATCCATTAGGCCGCCACGTGTAGAAACGTAATCTCAAACGAAAACTCCACGTAGTACAATCAGCGTTGAGTTCACTCATTTTGCAGGTCGTCATGTGTTTAGTGAATTCTGACTTCCCGTCGCCTTCAGAAAGCAGCTGCATGTAAATAAAATATGGGTAAAAAGGACTCCCAATGAAGACTTAACGTTTTATCTCATTGAAGTGAACCTCCATTCCCTTTGTCCCTTACCTTTTCTCATTGCTCCGGCCTTCTCTATGCAGTGTAGCCAGCTGGCTGCGGTGAGCTTGAAACCCCTGGTGTAGAGAATAGAATTGAGAAACAAAAAATATTAATTGTTATAGTCATCGTATGAGCAAGTCAGTTCGAAATGGTTTTGATGTTGGTTACATTAGAGTTTGTCAATTAAGCTTATGTCCTTGAGGATCATCAAGAAAAAAATTTAACCTTCAACATCGCTGGCAAAGAGAAGACACACAATCCTGACTTTTGCATTCACCCCGCTGGCTACTTCACTGTCGAAGTACTCTACCTGCATATCTTGAAAAGTACCCCGCTTGCGTACTTTGTGCTTAAGTGACTATCACAAAATCCAAGTTTATGAGAAGCGAACCAATAATTGTCATGAAACTGAAGTGCAAAACTTCCTACTAAATCAGCATAATAATGATATGCAGATTGCCGAGATGTCTCTAAAACTCAGTTTCACCGCAGGGATGAAGCAATGAATGCGACAGCAACGAATTCTTATGTCATATGAAGTGGGGCTAACTCTTTCGAGTGCAGTCGCATGCAACTCTACAGCAGTAAAGTGTAAGAGATACAGATGCTCCATGGGCACTTTTCGCACAGCCGCTTCGCGTGAGCGCAACATTTAGAAGTGTATACGAGTCGCCCGCTGATGGCTCCTGAGATAGCGAGATAGCATGCGTGACAGCGACAGCGACCAAAACCGTAAAATCGTTCTTGAGACTTTTGCATCGTGAAAGAGACAGATCACGAAGAAGAGGACACAAACAAGCACAAAACAGTTTTCAAGAATGCATAACTTCCAGCTTGCCCAACTCCGCCGCCCATCGCCTGTTTCCATGCATGTTAAGGACGAGTGGGGCGAGTCCTCTGTGCTTGATCATTCCACGGATGGTCTAAGAAGCAGTGGCATCTTATCGCATGAACTCTCCGAGCGACGGAGACGCGCCGGCTCGTTTGATCTCTGCTTCAGCCGCGTTCGTTGTTCCCGCTTGCATGCTATTTTTTACCCACGTAGAACGTACGATGGGCTGTGGAACTTCGTAAGTTGGGACTGTATACGGAACATGACGACTATGGAAACGGTAAAAGCCCATAAATACTGTTGATATTATTGCTATCGCAACAATAATAGTGATAATAAAAAATGGGAGATTACTCTAATTCTCGAACTACGAAGGTAGGGCCTTTGGCACGTAAACATTCATGGGCCATGACAACGTAGAATGAAGTGACTGGTTGACATCCAAATATTTACTAATACATGACCCGGAACGATCCCACCTACACGCCATAAAGCCACCTGCCTTTTCTATGAACTCATTGATGTATTTTTCAATAAATATTATATACTTTCCTCGTCATTCTCTTAACTACACACGTATTTCTGTACTATATCCGTCTAATATAAGCTTCAGCATTGACTGGCAGCATATATTTCGTTAGTGCTCTTTTTCTAAAAAATTTTAGTTATTACAAGCCGCGTAATTGACCGTGAAATAATGTTCCCCCAATATACTTTGTCGTACATGAAGGAAGGAAATTTTGGCGGGCACGTTGATTCGTTACAAGCACAACTAGCAGATAATAAAATAAAAATAAAGGAATATAAATGCACGGTAATTTTATTACTGTAAGTGTATTGTAGTAGTGTGACACAAATTTGAAGAAAATAAGGTGGGCGTAAAAAGGACGAGCCGCAGGCAACTACCAGCAATTCTGTGACAATCGGACAAGGCATTTTTGCGCTGGCGCTGGCTGCGTGTTTGTTTCTGTATCTGTGTTTGTATATGTGTGTGTGCGTGTTTGTGTGCGCACGTGCGCTCACTCTGGTCTCAGACCTCAAATAGAACATAAACAAAATAATGACACCACTTTTCGTTGGATCAATCTACCACTTCGCGTTGTTTTTTGAATATGAATAACCTGTACAGCATAGACTACCATGTCTACGCTATTCATTGTGTTGCCCGGTAATGAACAATAATTAATGACATTCAGTTCATTTTGACAACGTGAATAGACCTGTGATTTACTCTACTGGCATCACTCGCTGAACCACCCGTTAGGGCCACGGCCGTAACCGGCGTTTTGGTAAGCCCCTACCAAAACACTTCATTCGCAGGTTATGCCCTACACTTTACGGACACCAGCACCAGGTGGGTATCTGCTTGAAGGACCTGTACCAACAATGCTGGAGATTATTGCAAGAGTCACAAAGAAAAAGTACGTGATGACCCACATATGTATGCAGTGCATGTACTTCTCCATTACAAGTACCTATTACATGCAACTGAGGATGTGGTCAGGATTGGGTCATATAATGCAATACTTGAAGTTTCAATCATTAAAGTTGAGATTGCTGTTGATAGGCATAATTTTTTAGGAATGCTAACTCACCTGCACACACTTTAAACATGGAATCATTTGGTTCATGCACACACACTGTCAAGCATAACCTTTTTCTCAGCTATAGTGAGTTGGTTACTAGAGTATGATTACTACATCTATCTCGTTTTTTTCAAATGTCAAGGCATCTTTACAGCGTCACGTTTTGTCGCACACATGTGTTCTCTGCTCTCAACACTAAAGTTTTTTTTTACGCTCAGTCATGCATACTGACCTCTGACGGTGCCTGCGCGTGCGAAGAACAGAAATGCACAATGGCACTGGAGGCTCACCCTTGTAGAGGATGAGAGTTAGTACTGTTGCGCGTACTTCGTTAACACACCTCTCACATCAATTGGCGTAACGTTTTGTAAAAGTAATAAACATTCTTCAAAATATGCTCTGCTCGTTCGTATACATTGATTCCGCAACGTTCCGAATTCTGTGAGGTACCGCTAACCGGAGCGTGCTAGCTAGCTAACGAATAGAAAGAATATTGTTGCTTGATCGTGTGGAAATATAAAGTTCGACTTAGTAAAACATCTCTTCAGTTACAACCATCCTGCTCTATAGACGTCAAGGTTTATGCTACCACGGCTACCTCATTTCAATAAATTATGCAGATAAAGAAAGAATACAAACACAAAATGTTACCCGTAAAATAAGCAACTATCAGCCCAAAAAAGAGATAGAGCACGCTGAAACACGTTATACGTTAAGATGGTAATGTACAGATTGTTTGCAGAAGTTCACATTGCAATAAAGCACCTATACATGTACATTTAGGATACTTTATGTCGCAGAAGAAGGCTGTAAAGGAGCTCCTGCGCTTTTTGCGTTCAACCGGCCTGCCCAAACGACTGTGTTCGGAACGCGCTGCATGTGTGTGCATGTGAATTTTTTATATAATTTATTTTATATCTTTCTATCTCTATACTCTTTCTGACCCTTATTTCCCCACCCCTGTACAGGGTAGCAAACCAGTTCTTCTAGGTTCTCTTCCCTGTCTCTTCCTTTTATTTATTTCTCTCTCTCTAGAAGTTTGCCCGCAGTGTAACAGCAAACACATCCTTCTGTTCATAATAACACGCAGCTGTACAATCAAAGCACTCATCCAGTCCAGTGTGAAGTAAAAAGTATTTCGAGAAGATGTTCACGTTTCTCTGACAATTATTTCAAGCAACAATCTAAGTAATTTCTGCAATGTAAAGAGGGGCCTAGTATAACAAGATTAGAGGTTTGATTCATGGATATGTGGGTTTGAAAGTTAAGAGGTTAGTTGAATTATTTTTTAAGAAACGAAGGATTGCGCTACAAACACAGCACAATGTTTACAGAGCAAACAACACCTCCACAAACCCGAAGACATTTCATTGTTATTTTAGTAGAAGGAATATATATCACACTGAGAGCGCAAAAACCAGAACGCAGGTACCCCGAAAGCAAACAGCAAACGAAAAAAAAAGAGAATGGGTGATTAAAGCACAAATTTTACCACAATGTATCCAGAAAAACCCGTTTACACTTATAAACGGCAATCCCGGGAATGCTAATACAACCACTACCGTTTCCGCCAATATGAAAACCCTCAACCAGTTTGCGGGCTGCGTTGTTCTTGCTGCTGCTTCGCATTTCTTTATTTATATTTACCCTGCAGGCCTCGCAATAATGGGGTCTGCGCCATGTTGTAATGCACGTTTATGGTCAGCAAGATGACCATCTATACACCGGACACTTTGACCGATGTATGAATCTCACTTGTTAGCGGTATCCAATAACCAACAGCTTCCACTTTTTATTCCATGTTTATTTGCTACTGTTCTTCACAGAAATCAACGTGTGTTTTGTAGTGCGATGTGCTAAAATACGGGTTTTATTCGTTTATCTTCATTTCACAGTACTCTCTGCGCTTGAGGTGTACCTGCTTTCTTGCTTTGACCCATAATATGTTTTACACTTTTGATAGTCTAGATCTGAATAAAATAGTTGAAAGTTGGCAAGAGTGTCATCGTCTCTGTCTATGATGCATTGTGTTTTTTGTGCTATCTTTTGGTTCTGATATTTGTAAAAGTACTTATTGATATCACAAAGGGCATCCTGCATTCTACACAGCTCAATCGGTACTTAGTTTTATTACAACATAGTGTCCTAGTGGACAGTACCGTCCTCTCATGACACGTGCTTGGAACTAGCATGAGACATGTAGTTCCATTATAGATCATTAAAGGAATCTTAATATCAATGAAATGCAGCAGCAGTGACAAGACATTTCACTGAAGAAGTGGTGAAACCTTCCTATTATTACAGGCAGCTTAGGATGAGGAAAAGTTTTACCAAATATTTCTTTATTTCACTAGTTGAATATGAGATTATGGCAAGCCTTTTCTTTCGCCCTACATTTCTTTTCAGACTTTTAGTGGTTAACCACAACGAAAGCCACTGGGGCGTTAAAGTCAACGGAAGTTACACCGGTTTTGCTGGTCTGGTTGCCCGAGGTGTAAGTAAAAACTTCAACGAACAACAAATCAGCTTTAATTTTTGGTGCACGCTCTAGAGTACTTGTCGGAATGTTCCAGATTTCCAGCGCCACCTTCTTTGTTAGTCTTGTCGCCAAACTGTAAGTGCGCAGAACTTTGGAGGTGCGGGCTGTGATGTGCTGTCATTGGTTGACGTAACGCAGTAAAACCACGTGCAAAAATAGAAAAAAGAATAAGCAAACTAGAAAAAGAAATAAAGAAATAGTAAGCAAGAAAAAAAGGAAAGAAACGACGCAAATAAAATAAATAGAAAAAGAGCCAGAAAAAAAACTGGAAGCATGCATCACTAGTGTGAAGCGAGACTATATTTTATCCAATATTTTCAATACTCGACCAAATAGCGAGTGTACCTGGCTCATTAGTGTAATGACTAAAATTATCCAAAAGGAATACCGCGTCTCATTGATGGGAGTAATATATGAATGTCAGATATGCAGAAATATTGACATTGTGTCAGTACACTGGCGTCCATGTACATGTGGAGAGAAAGCCGTATATAGGTGCAACAGGCAAAGTTATTTCATCTCTTAATGCAATGCATAGTTCCTTACATATTGTATTCATAGTCATGTTAATGGTAAAATTATTTAACACTTCAATATCCGCAGGAGAGTGACATCTTTGTGGGGCCGCTGATGCCAACCTTGGAGCGAATGGAGATGGGCGACATTACTCCGCCTTACCTCTTCACCGAAATTCACCTGATGACACCGAAGCCTGGAAAATATGTCGATCCTTTTGCGTTTGTATCCTCCTTCAACACTGAGGTATTTTGCACATTACGTTAAAGTTAAGGGGCCCCTCAACACTTTTTTTCAAATAGCATGAAATGAACTCACTGAAGGAGCTCATTGCCTCATGAATACACCACCGCAAAAAACACGTAAAATCCGTCCAGGACGAGTGGAGCTACCAAGCTTTGTCACACGCTGCAATTTCTTTCTCTCTTCTCCCCTGCCCACGATAGTGGTGTAATGTACATATGTGTAAAAATCTTTGTTTTTGTAGCAGTCTTGCGTGTTTGTGCGTGGTCTGTTCTGTTGAAAGGTACGTCGGAGGTTATTAACATGTTATAGGGACCCTAATGTAAGAGGAAACTGATGACATTTTGAAAGAGGTACACTAAATAAAATGCTTTCAGAGTACAGATGGCATCCTCGGTCACCCTAAATAACCTATTTCCATACTAATGAAATTCTCTTTGTGAGTGCGGTTTCTCATTGGTCAGCTGGTTTCGTTAATGGTGCACCGTGATTGGTTGAAATACTCCGGTAAAAAGGTTTACCGTAAGGAGTCTGTGAATACGAGCCTTAATCTTATGCCATGCGTTTTTAGGTCGTGTCTTGTACAAGAGAACCTTAAGCTTGTTCTATGATGTCTTTTTTCGTCGTTTTTGTTCCTTTCGCACTGTTACTTTAGTTGCTATTATGCTTGTATTTCGAGCCACATTCACTGTTCCGAGCCACAAGAATTTATTTAGCGTTCAAATTTAGGTAAGTGTGCAGAATTTCAAATATCTCGTGCTGCTTATACAAAGAATAGACGCTGAATAAATTTTACTTATTCTGTGGGAAGGTCCTTGCTTTACGTTTTTAAGTTGTTGTACCACTTCCTCTCCTTATGCTGCCTTCCTCTGTGAATACTCCTAAATGTTAATTTATTATTTGATTTCAGTTGCGCCACTCTACGCCCAGCTTCTTTACAGCAACCTTACGCCATGTGGTAAAGCTAACAACAACCCATTAGATTATTGCATGGGTACAAATGCAGCATTGTCAAAGCAAAAGCTAAAGTCATACAAAACAAATGTTATTCAAATTTTTGAATTTTCGTAAGTTATGTCTGTGCCAGAAGCACGCCCGTGAATTTATACCTATAAATTGATTCCACATGAAGATTTTTCTAGTGACACGGTAGGTCTCAGCATAAAACCACTCTTAGCAATTTTGTGTTGGTATGGTCTATTCCTGATGAAAATGCTGGCTTGAAAACTGATCACTTTGATACAAATGTGCAACGTTGTTCTAGGTGTGGATTGGCCTCTTCCTTTCCATGCTCCTTATGACTACATTTTTCACGGTTGACAAGTTTGCTCGAGAAAACAACACGAAGGCCTGGATTAAAACACTTGGAAGCAGTTTCTGGCTATGCTGCACGTATTTCTTCACTACAGGTAATTTGGTTTTCAACTACAGTGTTATAGGTAGTCATACTGAGAAATGTTCGATGCCAATTTGCCCAAGCAGTCCTAATGTCATTTTATAACTTTAACAACAGAGAATTTTTTTCCGGTGATGTATGCATAATTGTGTCCTGTATGTGTTCAAAGCATATGTGAAAGCATTTTGCGTGAAGGGATTCTGTACCTATGACACTGAAACTACAGCAGATATATACCATAACATTACCTTCCGCAGACCAATGCGGATTGTTCCGATTACTGTTTAACTCATACCAAAACATAAATCCTAACTTAATATACAGGAAAACTTCAACGTGGTACTATGTATTAAAATACTAAGCAATCTATTTAATATAGGTTACTGATGTTTGAGAAAGAGCTTTTGATAGAAGGCAGTACTCAACTTGAGTAAAATTTCTCACCATTTTTATTTAATAAATTGAACATGTATGTAATGCAGAAAATGCTGTTTGATCCATATTGCAATTAAATGTTGAACTGTCATTATGCTAACTTATTTTATTAAAGGCGCTCTGCAACACTTTTTAAGCATGGTCATAAAACGCTGCTGATCAGAAGTAAAGGCTCCCGACAACACGCGATCCGAAATTATAGCGCAGCACGTGGCCTTGACTTCACAATAAATTATCGAAGTCTGCTGAAATAGCTTTCTCCTTTCTCGACAAATCACCAATTTAAGCACAGTAAGCCCATCTATCAGCCATTGGTTGATTTGAACATGGCGCGCTCGGTTGTTACAGAGGTCGCCGCGAGAGGCCGTCACTTGTCCACGCGTGGGTGCGCGATCGCACTGAGAAAGCCACGTATTCAAAGAAAAAAAAATTGACAAAAATGCTCAAGGTTACGTGGCGCGAGTGACGTTTTTTGTTTGCCCCTCTCATCCCTCCCTGCTCAGCTTTCAGCTCTTTTGTCGGGACGAATGAAGAGAGAATGTGATTGCAGCGTGTGACAAATCTTTGTAACACCGCTCGTACTGAACGGATTCTTAAAACTTTTGCGGCGTTCAATTTGTGAGGTAATACGCTTTTCCAGAGAAATATTTCCATGATTACTCAAAAAGGTGTTTCAGGGCCCTTTAAGATTGAATTTTTTTCTAAGGTTGTGTACTGAAAGCAATGTGAAAAGAATTTTCAGAAATTTTCTAGTGCTTGAAAGATAACATGAAATTGGCCCAAAATATTTTGCAAGTGTTTAGCGCATACGACCCTTCTCAGAAAATTGACGAAGGATAGCATTGCAAATGCCGGCCTACTACAGATAAATTTTTAGTATTAATGCCGTAGTAGGCACAGAAAAAGTGTGCGTGAAGCAGTTACCCGACGCGTGTTTGGAAAAGACTCAGAAAGACTGCCCTTCTCGCTTTTGCTGTGACCGTGCTGCGTCTTCCGCACAGACCTGGTCTTTTTTACTGCAAACCTGACACACGGCACATGACGAGGAATAAATATGCATGTTACACAGATTTACTGGGTGATGACCTTCTTATCATGCACATTCAGACCTGTGACATTCAAGCATGACTATAGGCAACTTTTAATTGTATAGAGATGGCCCATGTGAACATCAGATGAGAGAGAGAGAGAGAAAAGGAATGTAGGAAAGGTAGGGAGGTTAACTAGACTTTGCGACCAGTTTGCTACCCTACACATGGGGAGGGGGAGGGGGGAGTAAAAGAGAGAGAGAAGGATAGACACATGTCACATCACACACACAATGCCGAGTTTCACAGGCGGTCCCTCAATGAAGTTGCTGACAAGTATCTCAGGAGGGCTCGTGTGGCTTTCTGTGCTGATGTGCTGCGCGACCAGGCTCCTAAGATCTTTGCTTCATTAAATGGCCGGTCATCGAGTCTATTCAAGGCACACTGGAGAGTCCGGCGATCTTCATCGAATTGGGCGCAGTGGCACAAGAGATGTTCAATAGTCTCTGTACAGTTGCAGCTTTCACACATGGATGAATCCGCCATGCCAATGCGACGGCTGAATGACTTAGTAAACGCTACCCCAGTCCACAGCCGGCACAGCATTGTAGCGTCACGTCGAGAAATCTTGGATGGCAGTTGTTTCTGACGTAAGGACTTAAGATTCTTAGGGTGATGATTGGAGTTAAGTGGAGAATTCCAGTGTGCATGCGTGGCATTATGCGCGATGTGACGAAGTTCTCTAGCTGCGTCTACTCTTGACAAGGGTATTAACAGTGTGGGCGCTCCATCGTGGGCACATCGGGCAGCGTCGTCGGCGAGGTGGTTACCACTGATGCCACAGTGGCCCGGCAACCATTGTAAAACAATGTCATGCCCTTGATCAGCAGCGCGATGACAAATTTCATTAATACGATACACCATCTGGTGGTAGTTTCCACGTCGTAGACTTCGCACGCATTGAAGGGCTGCCTTGGAGTCGCAGAAAATGGCCCATCTACTAGGGGATTCTTGTGTAACAAACTCCACAGCGGCTCGAAGAGCGGCGAGCTCGGATCCCGTAGATGTCGTGACGTGTGATGTCTTGAATTTGACGGTGATTGATCGAGATGGTATGACAAAGGCACCTGTCGAACTTCCCGAGACCGAACCGTCCGTGTAAACATGAATTCGGTTAGCATACGACAAATGCAAGAGGTCCAGTGAGATCTGCTTGAGGGCTGCAGATGACAGGCTTGCCTTTTTAGATATCCCCGGCACTTCAAGGTGCACAGTCGGTCTTTTCATGCACCACTCTGGAGATAGTGGTATGGTTGCGGGCGAGAATCTCCACGAGATGGAATTCTGGTTAGCCGCAACAACTTTGGAAAACGCTGCCTTTGGTCTTTCTAGTGGCAAGCTAGCAAGGTGGTGGTTAGGCACTCTGGATATGTGACGGATATGTGTCCGGAGTGTGTCGACAGTTATATATGTCGTGATCGGATGGTCTTTAGCAATACCAATTGTTGCTAACGTATTAGCGCACCGAGGTAGCCCCAAGCATGTGCGGAGGACTTGGCCTTGAATGCTTTGCAGGACCCTGATGTTAGTTTTTCCGGCGTTGGAAAGCACGGGCGTGCTATACCGCAAATATCCCAAGAAGAGCGCTCTGTACAGCTGAAGCATAGATGACACTGATGTGCCCCACGTTTTACCAGCTAGAAATCTCATCACGTGTGTGATAGAGCTGAGCCTCTTCTTCAAGTGCGAGATGTGAGCACTCCACGAGAGATCTCTGTCGATAGTGACGCCCAGGAATCGGTGACGTCTCATATACGAAAGGTTCACGTTGTCGATAGAAACAGGATAACAGATCATGGGCTTGCGGGTAAAAGGGACTAAGGCGCACTTCTCGGTGGAAATTGTGAGGCCTCGAGCATGGAGGTACGTCGACGTTATTCTCGCTGCTTTCTGGAGCCGTGCGCGTACCTGGAGTCGTGTCACTGCTGAAGCCCAGATACATATATCATCAGCGTATGTAGAGATATTGACTGATCGAGGTAGGCTTTGTACAAGGCCAATGATCGTGAGGTTAAACAGCGTAGGGCTGAGAACCCCGCCTTGTGGAACGCCACGAGCGGTGTAATGATCAACGGTGCGGCCTTCCGCAGTGAGCACGAAGAAGGATCTCCTCTGTAGGTAGCTCCGAATCCATCGAAACATTTCTCCACTGATTCCAATGTTCGCCAAGGCATCTAGGATGGCATCGTGCGTTACGTTGTCATATGCACCTTTCACATCGAGGAACATTGCAACCGAGATGCGCTTGAGGTATTTCTGTTGTTGCACAGAGGTTACGAGGTCGATGACATTATCAATAGAAGAGCGGCCTCTTCGAAAACCAGCCATGGCCTCTGGGTATATATTATAGCGTTCAAGGTACCACTCGAGGCGTGTCAGAACCATTCTTTCCATTATTTTCCCCACGCAGCTGGATAGCGCAATGGGTCGATATGATGCCAGATCAAGCGGCGACTTTCCAGATTTGAGGATTGGTACCAAGCGGCTGGATTTCCACCTTTCTGGAACGACGCCATCGTTCCATGACTGGTTGTAGCATTTTAGTAGCTGGTCTCGGCCGCGTCTTCCAAGATGGCATAAAGCAGCGTATGTAATACCGTCCGGCCCAGGTGACGATGAACGTCTGCAGGTGGCTAGAGCTGCATCCAGTTCCTCGAGTGAGAAAAGCATATTCAGTTCAGAAACTCGTGCTACGGGAACATCCCCGAGAACTTCGTCACTCATGGTAACCACATTGCCCGCAATCCTCACGCAGAAATCTTCAGCAACGTCAACCTGCAGGCGGCCTTGATGGAGAGCCAATGTGCTGAATGGACGTTGTTGTGGAGTCGAGCCAAGGCCACGCACCGTCCTCCATATATGGGACATAGGCTTGCGAGGATCGAGTGATTCACAAAATTTCTTCCACCGTTGGTCCTCCAGCTTGTCCATTCGACGTTGGATTTTCTTTTGTAGACGTCGAGCGTCTCTGAGGTCATGAATCGAATTAGTGCGCCTGTACCTCCTCTCCGCCCGCCTACGAATCGTTCGTAGTCGTTCAAGTTCTATATCAAATTCTGTACGCTTTGATGTGTATTTAAAGGCGCACGTAACCTCTTCCATCACATTTTTCATTACCTCCTCGAGGCCGCACGCGATATCATCGCATGCCTCTTCCACCTTTGCCTTGTACATTGTCCAATTAACTCTTCTGTTAGTTGATGAGGAGGAAGTTGCAAAACCTGTGACCTTCAGATACGTTGGAATATGATCACTGCCGTGAGTCTCAATATCAGTGAACCATCGCACTTGTTGGGTGAATTGCCGTGACACCAATGCAAGATCCAAGCAACTGCTATATCTCGAACCACGCAAATACGTTGGACTGCCGTCATTCATAACGTTAAGTTCGTGGCGTGAGGCGAATTCAGCAAGTTTCCGGCCTCTGGAATCAATCTTTGTGCTTCCCCAAAGCAAGTGATGAGCATTAAAATCACCAATAACAATCCAAGGTCCAGGTGTAGCGGTCAAGATGTCATGTAGTCTTTCACCATCGAACTGACCAGATGGTGAGATGTATGCGCCGATAAGTGTGAAGGCTACCTTCTTCTTTGCAACGCGGAGGCATACGTATTGATTTCCGTTATGGGGTTGCACCAAATGTGGAATGTAGGTTAAATCTGTGCGGATATATATAATTACTTTGCTGGGCTCACCACAAGTCGATGAAGTGAAGGCTTCGTAGCCAGAAAGCTTTATCGCTTTTGACAAATTTGGTTCACATATTACTAATATAGGAAATCTGTTGCGGAAAACGTAATGTCGAAAACATGAGATCCGTGATTTAAGTCCTCTGGCATTCCACTGTAAAACTGTCGCACTACGTACTTCGTCTCGGAATGAAGGCAGTGAAAGAGCCATTTTGTCTATGCGAAGTTGGCAAGCACTGGACTCAGGGCATCCAATACTTGCACTGCGCATCGTGCTGTAGGCGTGTTCGTGTTGCCTATAAGCGTGCGAATGGCATTGATGAGAGACTTAATCATCGTCAAAATTTCTCGGTCACGCTCTGTCGCCTCATCTTGGCGAGATGCAGAAAGTGGTGCTACCGGTGCACGTTCCAGTTTTTCTGCAGGGGTTATCCTTGGAAGTGATGGCCATGCTTCTTCCAGAGCCTCCTTTTCAGGGGCAGCATTCTCAGTGCACGTGTTCCTTCTGTCCGGCGGTGGTGGTGAAGCCGATTCAACGAAAGGAGGCTTTACAGAAGACTTGATACTGTGGGCAGGCTTTCTAGATGAGCGTCGGCGACGAGAACGATGTCGCCTGACGACAGCAACCGCTTCTCGGTGAGTCGAACGGTCCCTCACCATTTTCTTCAAAACCGAAATCTCCTGCCTTATTTTCGGACACTCTTTTGATGTGGCGTCGTGGGGCCCTTGGCGATTCGGGCATTTATAGGAATTAGCCTTACAGTTGTCGGCAGAGTGTGGTGCACCACAACGAGAACATGTTGTAGGATTTCCACAGACGGCGCTCACATGACCAAATTTCTGACATTTTCGGCACTGAAGCGGCTTAGGGACAAATGGCCGCACAGCATGTCGGAAATGACCCACCTTAACATGTGTCGGCAGGCAATCACTCTTAAAGTCTATCTTCACACATCTCGACTTTCCTAGACGGCACACCTGTAGTATTTGGGGCCCATCATTAGCAGGCTTAATAAGAATCGGCAGATCTTCGTTCGAGATGGTCACATCGATGTCATATATGACGCCTGTAGTTGCCTGATTTCCTAGCGGAATGATAGTGTGAACATTCATGCCGCCAAGGACGGTAACTTTGCTCAGTGAATCTAACGCTGACGCTTGAGCAACGTCCACTGCTACAACATTTTTCCGGGGATTCACTCTGATATCCTTAATACTGTTCGGCACCAGTGCCTCGAGCTCTGAAGATACAGCTTGCCTGTTCAGTAGTCTCATGTTGATGGATGGTTGCGTAGGCAAGAATAGGATGGTGTACCTCGGCGGGCTTTGCGGGGCCCTCCCAGCAGATGCGTCCATGGATGCCCTGAGCATCCTCCGCTTTGCTTTCTGGCTCATGACGATCACGTATTCGTCGTCGGAGCTGTCGACGCTCTCGGCAGTGTCAATGAGGGTAGCCTCGCTGTCACTGGAAAGGCAGTTTCGCTTCCTTGAGGCTGCCGGCGCTGTCGCCGGCCACTCAGGCAAGCGTGCAGATGAGTCCACTTCCATCGCCGCCGAACAGGGAACTACGTTCCCCGTATAACTGCGAAAATAAGTGAAAAGTCTGAAGATGAACGGCAAACACTCAGCTACAGCAACACTTCGTCTTCTTCCTTCCAACATCAGATGAAGTTTCAATAAATCTGCGTCTCTTTTTAAAAGTATTGCAGCAGTAGAGAGCACAGTGTAATGACATGAACCAACCTCGCTTCATAAACTGCCTTACATACTAGATATGAATGTTTAATTTTTGTAACTGAAAACATGTAGGAATAGTGTTTGCTATGACTTGAAATGAGAACAATGTCTTGAGAAATTGCAATCCAACAGAATGGACATTACGTTAAGCGACCTAACCAGGGTACATCACAGTGAGAAAGCGCCGAAGTTTTCAGCGTTGACCATTAACAAATATCCCATAGTTGCGAATGTATCTCGATCAAAATTTTTAAAAATGACAAGAACTTGTGTTTCCCGTTTCCGCTTGCTTCCCTCGTTGCATTCGAGCTCTATTCGAGAGTGTGCGCCAATGTGAGCTCTGTACAAGCTCAATAAAACTACTTCAGTGCTTCCTGAATGAGCGAAGCGTTTTGACTATGCGTCTAGTAGTTTCCGGAGTGCGTCGCATGCCGAACCGTTGCTGAGCCTCTCACATATCCTGCGAATGTTCGTATAACACGTAAAAGAAAATCAGTGCAGTAAAGGTAATATATTCTGACGTATCGTACCCTTCATTACGTCCAGCATCGTGGATAAGTCACTATGGCGCTCGAGAACTGATCCAGAGGTCGCGGGTTTGATCCCAGCCGTGACGGTCGCAGATCGATGGAGGTGAAATGGTAGAAGCCCGTGTACTGTGCGGTATTAGTGCCCTGTAAAGATTATCAGAGGGTCAAAGTTTCAGCAGCCCTCCACCATGAATCTTGCTTAATCATATCGTGGACTCTGGGAGTTAAACCCCAGACATTATTAAATTATCTTTCTGCTTCAGCCTCCCGCAGGGCGCGGGTTCAAATCCCGGCTGCGGCGGCTGCGTTTCCGATGGAGGCGGAAATGTTGTAGGCCCGTGTGCTCAGATTTGGGCGCACGTTAAAGGACCCCAGGTGGTCTAAATTTCCGGAGCCCTTCACTACGGCGTCTCTCATAATCATATGGTGGTTTTGGGACGTTAAACCCCACATATCAATCAATCAATCTGCTTCAGCCTTTCGTGTCATGAACTCTCGTGCACGTGCTGATGGTGTTTGGCTGCCGTGACCTTAAATATACGAGCCAAGTGTTCCCTTTTATATTGTTCATGACTGTACGCGAAAATCTTCATTAAGGCCAACTTTCAACGCTATGACGTCGCAGCGAATCCCGAAAGAGGGTCGAAATTGTCGACCAGGATTCTGCTCGGATCTTGGAGCCTCTTCTTGTTCATCATTGTGACGGCACTGAGCAGCTGCCTCGTGAGCACCATGCTTGTGAAAGGTACCGAAGATCACGTGGACAGCCTCGAAGACATCCTCCGGTTCCCGAAGCTCAAGATCCTCGTGGAGAGACGGACCGGCTTTGAGCACTTTATCATGGTGAGCACAAAAAGAAGAGGGCACTGTTTATGGTAGGGGATTTTTATAAGTAGATAAACACAGTGTACGGGAAGGTTTGCAGTGGACTACCTACCAGGGTGTTCCGCTGATTATGGGGCTAAAGTGCACGTTCGTAGGTTGCGTGACCGAATTCTGACCACGATGGCAGTATGCATTTAGATGGAGTCAAGGTGCTAGAGGCCGATGTACATAGATAGATGCGCTCGTCAAAGAGACACTAAAGAGGAACATTGACTTGGTTTAGATTAACAAACCGCTCTTTGGAAACTCTAATGCCGTATGTCTCGCTATCATGAGTGGACTTATTAGCGGAGAAAATCAAGGTTCACATTTCACTTTAAAATTTCGCGCCAACGTCTCCACGCGTGACGTAGAAATTTTTGAAATGTACTTTCGGTATTTCCGTGGCGTTGGCTAACGCTTCATATGCTAGGTCTAAGGCCCCCACAGATTACAATTCATTTTATTTTTATTAATTTGAAGCTATACGTAAGACGTCCCAAGTGACGTCTTTAAAATTTCTCACGTCATGGTGTTTGGTGCGAAAACCCGCATTTTCTTTTGGCGCGTTTTCCAACAATTGGACGCTTACTAAGCGCTCTATTGTGGTAAGAGTGGCGTTTTCGACATTGTGAAATTGTGCTTTACTAAATAGTACGCGAGAAATTATTTTGCTCGTTTGTATTCCTTTAAAGAACACCAGAAGGTCATGATTTTCGTAAAGCTTCACCACGGCCTTCTTGATACTTATAATGATAGCGTAGTTCTGGTACTGCAAAACCACCAAATGAGTTTTCATTATTCCCGCAGTGAAGTGTTATAGCGTAACAGGTAAGTAGGCAAAGTGGTTTGTGAGTGTGTGGATAGGGCATGTCTGGTTCATTCATACAACATTTCATTATTTGCTTTCTTCGGTACATATCAACTGTTGTTTTTAACTAAGGGAAAGTAAATTACATTCATTTAGCGATCCCGCTTCAGCGGCTGCAACAAATTTTTGTGTTAAATATTTACTTAAAAGTGATACGCAATAACCCGATGCAACTAAGTCTACGCGAAAACATGGGCGGCGCCCCCGAATCATTTGCCAATCTGATTCCGCGTAGTCTCTGCTAAGTAAATGGGATTTGCATGTTCGCGAGTACGTTTTTGTAAAGCCAAATTCTGTGTATAGGAACATTATTTAAACAACACACCCTCTTCGAATTGTAATGCCAGCTTTCTTGGTAAGCAATTTGCCTAACTAACGGGTCACTTACTGGAAATAGCGCGTTCAAACTCAGTTTGATGGCGATATGACAAATAAAATCTAGACTTGACCCTCTAGACACAAACATGCATAACAGAGAAGCTCTAGCATGTGAAACTAAGACTTCGTCTCCACTTGACGCATGACAGGGGCCGCCATTAGTTGGGCGAATAAGGCAGCGCAGGATAGCCCACAGTGCGCATCAGGGAAAGGGTCTTTTGGTGGGAAAGGGGAGTGATCTAATCGTCCGGAAACCAATATTTCGATTATTAAACACGCCGATTGAATGACTTTAGAAACTTAGGCTATAATGGTGTTATTTATTATGCGCCACAAGCCTTTTCCGACTCGATCAAAATTGCGGCCACCCTGGCTACTGCAACTTGATAAAGGCCGCGGTAAAGTCAAGCACTTTATCCCGAACACCGCCGCGGCGGGTATTATAGGATGATCATACATGTATCAGGTTGTTAAGTATGTACAAGAGAGCAAATACGTAGCATGGTACGTATAAAAAAAAGATTTATAAGAAGTGAGTCCTTTATGCCCCGCTAAGTCCTTCTAAAGTTGTGTGCTAATTTTTTCTCTCACACTTTCAGCTCCTACACCTCTTTTTCTTGATAACGCAGAAAACAACAACGCCTTTCTTCAAGAAACTGCAACGCCAGGTGGAACTCGTCCAGGGCTCCACTCTTCCGGGAGCAGTTCAGGACGACACATTCGATCGCGTCGAAGGCGGTGGTCACCTGCTCCTGCACGAGCGCTACTTCCAGGACGCCACGTTGGCGGCGCGCTACGCGAAGCGCGGCCAGTGCAGGTTCAGGCGAGCACCTCGAGGTCTGCACCTGCAGGCCGTGGGCATGTTGCTTAGGAAAGAGCCTGAACCAGGACATCAAGCGCACCATAAACATTCAGTACGTCAACGAAGCTTAAACCTTTGGGACAATACGTGCAGTCGTCCAACACGAACGGGTGCACGGTAAAGAACCCCAGGGGGTCGAGATTTCCGGAGCTCTCAACTACGGTGTCTCTCATATACATATGGTAGTTTTGGGACATTAAACCCCACATACCAATCATCAATCAATCAAACATGAACGATCTGACATGTGACCTTGACTAGTTTGACTGATGCCAGCCACAAAGCGCTGGGTGCTATTTTCAGGAATAATATCCCAGTAGGCTAGCATAGTACGGCTTAATAGTTAGGTAACATTTCGACAAGAGAACTTAAAGCTATGTGGCACTAGCTATGTGGCACCCCTGCTTCAGAGAATGGAATGTGCTGTGACAATTCCGCTCTCGGCGCGCTCGGGAAAAACCCAGTGTCGTGATTTCGCGGCTTTAGCCCACGTTCACATGTGCTAATCTTCATCCATTGAGGCTTATAGTTGGGCACACAACTTTTTTTTACGCGCGTAACAAGTTAGGGGCCCGGATTTTCGACCACCCTCAGATACGATTGATTGATATGCGGGGTTTAACGTTCCAAAATAACCCTATGACTATGAGAGACGCCATAGTGGAGGGCTTCCGAAATTCAGACCACCTGGGGTTCCTTAACGTGCACCCAAATATGAGCACACGGGTCTAGGTGATTTGGCGTGGCGCGATGAAGTTCCCCATCAAGCAGTAAATACTAGGCGAAACAAAGGTTATCAATTACAAAAAAAGGCTAACATAAGCGAAGATCTGATTTAGCATATTAACAAAAATAACTGAAAAGTCACCACAATGATTATACTAAAATCACTAAAAGCCCTCCCGAAAAAAAGAGGCTCAAACCTGCGAAGTGAAAGAGGGGGCCCCATCACCTCTCCAAGCGCCACCTGAGCTTAGTTGGCGCCGTGGTCGGTGCACTTGAAGGGTTGAAGAGGCTCACGAAACTGGCGGCAAATAAGCTACAGAACACTGAAACTTTTCAGGGTAACTCGAATGTTTTTTTCTGTAAAAAGACAGCCGAACTAAGATGTGTTTATGATGCCCTGTTCTCGTTACATCTAAGCCTAGGTGATCACTGGGCTACGAATAGCCACGTGATCCAGTCACAAAATGGCTATTCCGAGTGCGTGTAGCTGAGCGCTCTACCACGAAAAAAATATAAAAAATATTGTGAGGAACCGGTTTATTCAGCCAGGCTCGAGCTAAATCACACTGGTGATGATATTTTCAGATGAAGAAGATGTACAGGTGATGATGATATCAAAGAGAATAAAGAGTCATTCGCTTGTCGCGCTCACAATATAGAGTCTGGGAGATGATTTAGACTTCAACCAAAAGTTTTAAAGAAAAACAACGTTTCGGAACCGACTTGGTTCCTTCCTCAGGGGTGACTGTGGAGGCTAAGTAGCAGCGGCGTCTTCAAAGCACTTGCGGGGTGGAAAATTACCTCTCTCTCTCTCTCTCGTCAACCAAAATACGCGCTAAGCGCGTAGCTCTTGATATTTTGGTTGATTGTGCGTCAGTTATTGCATGTGCAGTAGCTTTTCGTATAACAGTGATAGGCGATAATGCTTTTCTATTTGCAGTGTGTCAAACATTGGTGTCCTACACATAAGACGGCTCCAAATTCACTGTTCGAAAGAGCTTTTTTTAATTAAAAGTCTTATTCTGTTTTCTGGGGTCGTAGAAGAAATCATTTTGGGGAAATAAATTAGTTTTGTTAATTTCCCTAAGTTTGGGCATATATGGGTAAAGTGGCCCATATATGCCCAAAATCTAAAAAAGGACCCAGTTATTTTTTTCTGTGTAGCACTGCCACCAGTAATTAACTACCTAGTTGTATACGTACAAATATGAGTGATTGGCTTCCTTCTGCCGCCCTTCAGTGAGGAATAATTCGGCCCTATTTGGACAGCCGGTTCTTGCTCTATCAAAAATGGATATTGGAATGTTGGTGCAAGTGCCGCTGAGATAGAAGAATGAACACCCGGGCTTCTCAAAATGTACTCCATTAGGTAGGCACGAATTTACTTTTTCACTCGCGCTCGTCGGCCAAAGAAGAACTTAAACCGTCAAAATGGTAGAAGGGAAACACAGGCCCCATTTTTGAAATCTCCTGAACAACGGATGGGGGCGCTTGCTCGGGAAATTTACGGTAGACAAATTCGTACTCGCTACCCTTGCCATATCTAAAGGTGCTCACTGATTTTCCGAAACGTTACAAATAATGATAAAGGAAACTCATCCACAATAATATTTTCGCGATGGTGCATCATCGTCTTAGCCATCAGTATTCGTTAACTAGCAGGTAAGTGTAGGGAACGTGCAAAACGAGCTTTGCCATGCTGTTCCATCGCCGAAATTGAGATGGAGTTTTAGCTGCTCGTAAAGTGTGGTCAGCGATATTTTTTTTTGTGCAAGTGAATGACAGCCTGGTATGTTTAATACCCAGCAGCAAGAACAATGAATGAACACCAATTCTTCTATACTCACTGTTCAGATAAGTTTCATGCCGTGACGAAGAGCTAGAACAACTTCCCAGATTGCGCAATGACTCGGACTGGTGCATAAGCGCAATTACAGAATGAGCTTTTGCAAGTTGTCATATTGCTGTGTGAAAGTTTCTGGCTATCCGAATAAAAAGCGCGTGCGCACGTAGAAGATTGATTCTCTGAGCAGTTGTTCTTTTCTTCTTTCTTTTGTTGAATATTCAATCTCTGTCCACGGTCACACCCATCAGAGCGCACCACACCCTTGTTCTGTCTCAACTCCGTAAAGCATGCAGCAGCAGCTCAGTTTAACGCTTACAGCTATAGCATCGTAATGGCTAGCCAAGGAAAAGCAGCAATTTAGCAAATACCAACCTTCTTCTTGTTCAAGGGACATTAAATATAACACGAAACTATATTAATGCGATAGCGTTAAAGAGCTCATGTTGCAGAAATTACCACGTTGGTTTTTGTATTATATTTATTAATGTAATAGGTGATATCTTTCTCTAACGACAAAGAATATACTCTGCAATTTTAGGCGTTTAGAGTGTGTGTTATACAGAAAAAGAGGCAGCAAGAGAGATAAATTGAGTGAAAGAAAAAGTTAAGAAAAGTTCATAAATGCGGATATTTATCGCTGCTGTGCAGCAGTGTAAGAAATTAGGAGTGGTATAAAATTATTTACGTTCATCGCATCAAATTATTTTCATTTTTCTCCTTAAGCTAATCTAGTAAACCTCGAACAACAAAACTAAGCCGTAGTCAGACATGTTCAACAAAAACAGGCATTGACTATCAGTAACGGCAAAACGTAAGTTGGTACGCTGGCGAACTAGCAAATGCCAGACAGCAACAACCAGAAGTGTTAGGCACTAGAACACAATATTAAACAATGCTGATGTCATCCAGGTAAAAGAAATACTCATCGGGGCTGGCAAAATTCTCGCGCAGCGATATGCAAACAGTTCACAAAAACCTTGTGCACTTTCAGCCTCTTTTCCCCGGTGTTTTTGCCCGATAAAAAAATGGCGCGGAGATTGTTGAGCCACCATGAGAAGTGAGGGTAGCCCAAGGATTTGTCTAGTCTTTGTGCTTGGGTCCTCGAACGCAATTGTGCATTTGATTATCGTCGTGCTTTGACCTTTCTTTCACATATAAAACCGGCTCGTTTGGGACCTCATGTACTGACTTGAATTGGTCAGCCTAAAAGGTGTCAAGCTGGTGAAATGGAATCGCTCAATGCTCGAAGAACTTCGACTTGCGACAAAGCTGTTGCAGGCCGCAGCAAGTCAACAAAACACAGCTTGGGCAAAACCATGTACTGAAGCATCCTTGCCATCTTGGATGAAATAGCATGAGTTACGGCTACAAAGCATGGATTATGTGCACGGTTCCCTATCAGGGATTGGTTGGGGGTGAAGTCTCATCACAGCCCCCCGGCTGCCTTCACTGGATCATTTCAAAATGAAATCAGTTTCGCAGCGGAGGAAAAACTGAAAATGAAGTTACGATGTACTCCTCCGCATGGTCTGTCGATAGTCCATGGCTTTTCGGAGGAAAAGTATATGAGTAAAATGTCCCACTCGTCAGAGTAATCGACAGGCCACCACCTCATCTATTTTGTCTCCTCTATATTTGTCTTTTCTAAGCGATGATATATACTCTGTGAATTACTGTGCTCATGTGTTTATGAAATATTCGCTTTTGTTTGTATATTGGCCTGTCATTTACTTTGCCTTCTGGTTGTATTGTTACTTGCTTTATAATGTTTGTTTGTTTTTTCATTTTATTGTATTTCGTTTTTACCCTGTCATTGCTGACGTAGGGTGGGTGGTGCTTAGTCAAGCTGCAACAACTGCAGCTTTTTTGCTGTCTCGCTATTTTTCGCCATTGTATCTGTTTAGGTGAAAATAAAATAAATAAAATAGAAATAGAATAGAATGCCAGCCAGATGCGGCTAATCCAGTCGTTCACCACCTTCTTCTCTAGCCCTTACCGGCTTTCCTCCATTGCTTAGCCCTCGCGTGTGCTTACGGTCATGGGGAAGAGAATCCATTATTTCGTGCCTCACGAAGGAAAAGATATCAAGTAGGTTTTGTTCAGTACTGTACACATCCGTGGGGTAGCGTCTTTCATTCCCCGTGTTCACAATGTTGGCGGTCACGCTACTTCTGTAAGAGACACGGTGTTTTGAGATATCCCATCTTCATTCATGACGCTATGCGGGCAACCAACAGGGAGGCGTCATAGCGGTACTGTTGCATCACGAGCGTTGTGAGGTGGCAGCGGCATTGCTTCGAGCAACAAAGAAGGAGCGTGAAGGAGTGTATCTGACAGGTGGATGATATTGGAGAAAGAAACACGTCTATTGCATAACCATGGTAAAACACTCAGACGCACATGCGACACATGCAGCCCAACCCATCACTGTGTCGCATCAGCTACGACTCCCTGAACTGAGACAGACCGACGGATCCCGTTGAAGAACGCGTGTTTTCACTGGCCTAGAAATAAATAAAGAAGGAATTCGGACTGAAGCTTTCACAGGATTTCTGTCTGGATTGTTCATGACGGAGCATTTCCATTCGGAATCCTATCACTAAATACTATGACTTTCCTTTCCTGCTGCGCATAAAAGCGTGAAAGATGAAGTGTGTAACGTCGTCGTAGAAATCAGTGCAGAAAGAAACAAAAAAAAGAAACAACACCAAAGAGTGCAATGTATGGTCCACAATATGGTCCTTCAGTATTGTGTCTCTTTTTTGGATAATATCTACGATGATGCGAAACCAACTCGCCCTGCAAGCCACTCTTAAGATCAGTATAGGGTTTTTATTTTTGTGCTTTGTTTCTTTCAGCCTTAGGAGAGCATTCGAATTGGGTCTCCAGAACAGGCCAATTGAACCATTCATATTCAACGCGTCCAGATGCTACGCTGAAGAGCGCGAGGAAGCTGCCGCCTACCGACTGGAGGACTTGCAGGGAGCCTTCTTTTCCCTGGTCCTAGGGTTTGCCCTGGCTTCGGCGATTTTCTCGATAGAGTTCGCAGTGAACCACAGTCCACACCCGAAGCTTAGACGCCACCTGCTACCGGACAGTGGGCGTTAACTAAACGAAGTCCCCTAGACACTTACCTAGCCTGGGGGAGAATCAGCATATTTGCACAGCGCAAGACTACGAGTAGTTATGTCGTAACTACTCGTAGTTTTGCGCTGTGCAAATATGTTGATTCCCAATCACCAACTAGCCCAAGCATGTCTTATCTGGGGGAGGAGAGGTTTTAAACACTCAACCTCCCAAGTTTCTTCTGTAATTTTGAATGTGTATACATACACCCACACATGAAAACAAACTTACAGGCGTAGTTCAAAAGCCATTTCCCCGAAAATATGGATGGGTGTGGTGGGCTGCACCTTTATAATGGTTCTCGCTACCAAGTTGTGTGTTGCCCATTTATGTTGCCCGTTCATGGTCTGTTCCACATTTGTGTAGTTTTGTCCGTCAAAGACAAGGAAGAAGCCAACAGGAAAATGTTGTGGTAGTGTACGTGCAAGTCTCATTCACGAAAATTGATGAGGTGTAACTAGCTCAACGAAGCCAGGGAGGGGGGTGGGTGAAATTTTGCTGATCGTTTTACACTTTTCCTTATACACGCACACATATAAACGCATGCATGACCATACATACAATGTGACAGACCCCGCCTTTCCCAACCTCCTGAAAAAAAAAAATTACTACTCAACTGACAAAGATGTGTTGTATCTCAGATCCCAGTCGATCCCTGATATACGCGACTGACTCTGAGTGCGCAATGTATCACTTGACTGTCGAGATGTCATTGCTCTCTTAGACGCTACACATTCTCTGGTTTTGAACAGACCACTGGGTTCATGCTTAACACACCGGTATCGAGATTTGACACTGTTGTAACACCAGCCAACTATCGATAATAGCAATACCATACAAGTGGCCCTGTTTTCACGCCATTCAACATTTTGGAATATAGTGGATGGCGTTACAAAAGAATGCAATCCACACGACTGATTTATTACTTATTCTAGCACCTCCCCTGCAGAAACAGTAAGATCTATGTACGAATATGTGGTAGGGTATGCATCAAAATAAAGCCTCAAAATAACGTCCCAGCATATAAAACATGACGCAGCTGTCATCGCCACAGAAAAATCAAAGCATGCTTAAAGTTGTGCGTGGTTCAGATTATATGAACAATGCAGATGAGCTACAGGAAACACGGCTTCTTTGTTGTTATCGGAGTTCTATAACGTCATCCATAGTGATAGATCATAAGATATGTTTGTACTGTTGCCTATCGCCCATTGTTTTTACGGCTAATAAAAATATTTTAAGATTTCAATAAAGCGTTGAACGCATCTCAGCTGCCTACCACATTTCTGTGTTTGCGTATTCCTCGTGCATCGTTGGGTCATTTGAGGAGTTGGTTCTTTATAGATGGTAATTAATCAGCAAGTAGCTGTTTTTTTCTACTACCGTACATAAATAAGGCCTATGAGAAAATACGGTTTTTATGACACCTTCAATAGGTTTTTAAGAGAGGTGAATAGCCCCGTGACACATTTTGGATCGGCAAAAGAACTTCCGTGAGACATATAAAGCAACACTTTTCGAGATGGCATATTGAGGACAGCGTATGCGCACAGTACTAGAATGCTTCGAAGTAATAGAGAATAACAGCGAATAATACAGTATATATCTATATGTGTGATAGGAACCTTAACTAATTATTTAAAAGTAAGGAATGTCACTATTGTGCTGGCTAAAAACGACGAGGACGCCGGAGCTCAGCTGTTATTAGTAGAAGGCGATGGCTTGTCTGAGCGTGTTGTTATCGTCTTCGCAATCGCAAGCCTATCTTCGCGTCGAGGTGGACACTTAAATCATGCTGAAAAAACAAGCTAAAGAACAGACGGCCCTCCGACCAGGAAGCGGAAACTTCGTAGGCCTCCCACGTATTTGCTCTCGCAGCGACAGCGCCGCATTTTCCCCTGGCGATTGCCGGGCACCTTACTAAAAATAAATCACGAACAGAAAAAGATGTTTCACAACGTCACTGTTGACATCCTGACATAGAGGTAAAAGACGAAGCATCAAGAGGAACATGTATTCCACGGGAGCGCTCCTTTCGCTTTTCGCATGCAAGGGGTACGCGCTCGTGTCGTGTTTCAGGTCCGCTGGCCGCATCGCCCAGGTGGCCAGCGGACCTGAAAGACGACACGAGGACTGCTGGCCACTTGGGCCGCGGCCACTTCAGGTCCGCTGGCCACTTGGGCGATGCGGCCCATCGTAGAATTCGGTTAATCTTTCTTTTTTTAATTTTGCTTGTGTTTTCTGGAGATGCGAAATATTTCTCAGTAAGACCAAACTCCACCAACACAAATAAAAGTGAAATTTATAATTGTACGTTTTGTATTAAAAAAAAACCGGCATACATCCAGCGCGAAAGTGTCAATCTATAAAAGCATCTTTCAATAACAACTGACATACGGGCATAATCAGTGAACGTTGAAACAAGAGTATTCCAACCAATGCAAAAACTAAAAACAATTGCGAGTAGGACACGTCGTGTTTTTGACTCAGTCACGTTTGTTATGACGGTGCACATAGTTTTCTCACAGAACATGCGTATCTAACGACACTGGTCTTCAGAGGCACGGAGAGGTTTGAAGCGATCAGAATTTTCTCGAGGAAGAACGTCGCTGGAAACCAAGGTGTTTCGGCAAGTTGACTTGTCTTCGCCAGGGCAACAGCGTTGCCTTGACGAAAAAGTCCACTTGTCAAAACGTTGGTCTCTGGAAAATTCTCTGTAATAATTTTTAGAAGCATTTAGTATGTCACGTGTACTTGAGTGACACTATTAGAAGTAAAGTATCTTATCATATGGTGGTTTTGGGTCGTTAAACCCCACAAATCAATCGAAGTAAAGACTCAAAAATTATCAAACTGCGGCTACAAGACTTTTGTGAGTAGGAAGCAGCCTCTAATTACTTGACATCATTTGAATTACACGCCAAAAATAAAAGAAACTAAAACTATGTAGCTGAGCAAACTCAGAACGAAGCCTTTCAATAAACGCATTTCATTGACAGGATCTTAAATGCCGTCATCACCAATTACTCAAGCGACACGGCACTTTTGTCAGTCCAGTCAGCTTGCAGAGAACTGGGTTCACTCATATGTACTCATGCAAAATTAATACCTGCTAAAACAATGGGCCCAAATTGTTTTGCTCACCCGTTTCCTTTAGGAACCACTGAAAAACCTTCGAAGAACTAAAAATCCCTGGGTTAGCACACCGCAGATCCGCGGAAAACATGTGCTGCGCGACGAAGCCATCTTCGACGAATGCGTGGTTGACTTGTTCGGCGTATCTGACTGCGGCTTTCATTCTCTGCCCGCCACGAGTTGTTGTCTTTATCTTTCCTGTAGTTGACATGGCAACCGAGTGAGATAACGGAGCACGATCCAACTTCTAATATTGCTGAGCGACGGGCGAGAAGGAGCGGAGGCAAGTGCTACGAACGTGGGGCAATCACTTCCCGCGCTGCGCCTGATGTAAGATTCACAAAATAAGGAATAAGAAAAAAGACATGTAAGAAATAGAAGCTCTTTAAATGGGTATCGCGTCGTTTTATTTGTAAAAGCCTGTGAAAGCCAATAAATGCGAACAGTCACATCAACCTAACTACATTCAACCGGATCTTGGGATGCCCGGCAACCACTACGAGCGTGCATGTTCATTGTAACCCAAACTAGCGATGAGTTTCTGGGGCCTGCTCCGGCTTTCATATTTATGCATGTAGTATGACTGCATGCGCCAAGTGTGCCAGTGGGCCTTTTCCGCCTTCTGGCAGGCTGTAGTCAAGCCTCTGTAACGCTGAAGCACCTCTAAAGTTTGCCTACCAACCACAGTCATTAGCATTTATAAATAGCTCACCAATAGTAGTGTGAAGGATGTATGCGTGATGGCCGAGCGACTAAACGCATCGCGCTATAGATGAGTGCTCCCAGAATCAAACTTTCGGTCTTACTGTAACTTTGATTTTTATTTCTTTATTGACATCTATATCAAATTCTGTTAAAATGTCACTTATGATGAAACTTTGAAACTGGCTTTTGCCATTGGCATCGTCGTCGCCGTCATGTTCCTTATAGAGTACGAATTGACGAGATATCTCTTCGTCAGAGGATAGCACACCTGTCGTGCCCCCCCCCCCCTCGCATCCCGAGATTGATAACAGACATTGATAACCTGATAAGTCTTTGCGCCAGCCACCAATAACACAAGAACTTAACATCTCCAACTGAATGAAACCATGTGGGACTGCGAAGCCGCACTTGTGTCCATTTCTGTTTCTATTGGTAAACTTCCGCGTATATTTCATTTGTGTGTGGCGCCATGTGTATGTTACCCCCCTCTCATTTGTGTGCATTACCGTATGTATGCTGCGAAGTGAACACCCCGCACTGCTAGAGGAGTGCACTGGTGGTAGTGGTTAGAATATGAGAAAAGGCACCTAATTTCTGCAACCCGGTCGGGAGCATGGCGCAGTGCCTATAAAGAGTGCACTGGAGTGAGCGCGCGCATTATATACAAGTGCACCGCTCTGGTAGAGAAAAAAAAACAGGAGAGGGGAAATGAAGTGATAATAGCGCTCTGCCACCTGCTCCCCCCCTCCCCCCGCCTTCTAGCGCTCACGGGAGGAGAAAGGGAAAATTTGGCGCATGCGCCGTCGGGAAGCGGACGGTCACCGAGCGACGGGCACAGCCGGGAGGAATAGCTGCTTCGCATTCAAAGAAAAAAAAAAGAGTGCATTATTCCCTTCTGGCGTTTCTCGCCTTTCTGGAGCACTTTATTGCCTATTAAAAATGATTCCAACGACGTCTATGGTGTATGTTTTCTCTATTGATAAGCGAGATTATCAGATGTCGATTTTCTTCTGCACTGCGTTACCATGCAGCCACCCATCCGTTCTTCTTTGTCTCGCATGACTATCACTCGCGATCACCAGATTTACTTTCACTTTTTATGCTTCTCACTGCGCAAGAGGCGAAGCCAGCGTGCAGCCGACAAGCGCCAATTCTTGATAGGCTCAACGCCTAGTGCTGACACTGTCATCATCTTCATCAGCCTTACTACGTCCACTGCAGGACAAAGGCTTCTCCCATGTTCCGGTAGTTAATCCGGTCCTGTGCTTGCTGCTGCCGATTCATACCCGCAAACTTCTTAATCTCATCTGCCCACCTAACCTTCTGTCTTCCCCTAACCCGCTTGCCTTCTCTGGGAATCCAGTTAGTTACCCTTAATGACCAGCGGTTATCCTGTCTACGCACTACATGTCCCGCCCATGTCCATTTCTTCTTCTTGATTTCAGCTATGATATCCTTAACCCCCGTTTGTTCCCTAATCCACTCAGCTGTCTTTTTGTCTCTTAAGGTTACACCTACCATTTTTCTACACACATGCACATTTAGGAAATAAAAGGTGAGGAGGTGATATCACTTGCAGGAAAGGTAGTGAAATAGAGGAGGAAACCATTCACTCACACCTGAGAACCATGAGTTGAGAGGGGCTCTAAATAATTGATTTGATTGATTTGTGGGGTTTAACGTGCCAAAACCACCATATGATTATGAGAGACGCCGTAGTGGAGGGCTCCGGAAATTTTGACCACCTGGGGTTCTTTAACGTGCACCCAAATCTGAATACATGGGCCTACAACATTTCCGCCTCCATCGGAAATGCAGCCGCCACAGCCGGGATTTGATCCCGCGACCTGCGGGTCAGCAGCCGAGTACCTTAGCCACTAGACCACCGTGGCCGGGCGAGAGGTGCTCTAAAGGGACCAGCGAGTGATATTTTTCGATCCACTTTTTTTCGGCATGACAGATAGCTTACCATTCGTAGCATTTGCAGCTGCTAAAGTTAAATGCCAAAAGTACGTAGTCATTTTATAAACAGTAATTTTTTCATATGAAAAGCTCTGAACATGGATGAGCCCTTTCAGCCAGCAACGCCGAGAATCGATAGCAGTGCCGGTAGCCTTTTACAGCGAAAACTGTTATAAGACTACTATTCGGGTCACGCGCAGTTGTCCACCACCACCACCTTTGTCCGTTACCTAGCACTAAAGACACAGTTGGGCTCGAAACCCGGGTCTTCTGGGGGTCAGCCCAGTATTCTACCACGAAGCTAAGCCGGTGCTTGTGGCTTATTGCCAAACTTGCGTTAGGCAGGCTTGATGTCGGCAAAGCAATCGCGTTAATACGATTTATAAAGCGTTGTACAACAGCGAAAAAACAACCAGTCGTCGCACAATGCCAATAGCGTAAGGCGTCGGCGATCCGATGCTCCAAACCATACAAAAGCTGGTTCTTGTTCCCTATTAGCTGTGGCGCATACCCACTTCAGCCATAATTTCTCATCGTCGTCAGACGCTCCATGGAAAATTGGCACAAAATCTTTGCAAGTGTTTAGCGGATACCACGCTTCTCAGAATAATGACGAAAAATAGCATAGCGAATGCCGGCCTACTAACCAATGAAATTTCTTAACAATGAACTCCTGAGTATAAAGCAAGTGTGCTTGCAGTAGCTACCAAGTGAGAGTTTTGAAACGGCTCTGAAAGGCCGCTCTCCTTGCTTTCGCTGTGACTGTGCAGCACCTTCCGCGCAGGCCTGGCGTTTCTTTTTTTTAGGGGCGACGCTTGTTAGGGCGTGGGTATGTACATCCTCCGGTGTATGATGTAGTAGTGGTAGGTAACTACCGGTGGCACATACCCGTTCTAGAGTGCGTATGTGCCACAAAGGATGGGAGATGGCGGCACTTAGAGTTTTCACTAGATAGACGCATGGACGGATGGATGGACAGACAGACTAGCAGACGGACGGACTGACAGATGGACGTACGGACGCATGGACGCACGAACGAACAGACAGACGCATTGATGGACTCATGAACGGACGCCATGATTGTTGCGTGGACGGACGGAAGCAAAAACAAACGGACGGATGGAAGCACGCACGGGCTGACGGATGCTTCGCCCTACTAATCATTATTCACTGCGTCGATATGCTGTGATTTATTGGCGACTTGCGCTTGCTTCGTTGTTCTGCTCTCACAGGAGTTCCTGTAGCTATGGTTAACCACATTTATTTTCAGTTTTACAAAAATGTTTGAAAATAATTAGCCGGTACATTGAGACAATGTCTCTTTATACAGCTTCTCTTTATTTGTAACGCGTTGCATGCGTCTGCGCCCAAGGTTGTTGCACCTGTTTCGTGGATGGCTTTTCCCAGCTTTAATAAATAATAAATGTTTAAACTTAGTAGGACTTGAACCCAAGCATTATGCGTGGAAATCAGACACACTACCACTGAACCACATAAAGTGTTTAAATGGCTTTGAAAAAACGCATATGCAGGCGTAACTTTGGTACAATATGAATGTGGTTGCAGTAGGGGCTATCTCATATATAACAAAGCAGGATACATAAAATACTCCTATAATACAGACCTCATGTTGGGTTTACGTTAAGTGTGGTTCATGTGTTAGTTCTACTTTTATCGCGTTATAATAAATAATACATTATATTTCATTTCTTTGAATGACTCTGCAAGATATGTGCGATTCCTGCTCGACCTCGGAAGAATACGCTAATTAAGGTTACGTAGGATATTCTCATCACTGCGCCGTACAGCGCACTTTGTTGCAATAATTCTGACGTAAGGTCTCCAACATAAGTGATGACGCTACTTGAACCATAAACTACCCTTTAAACACCAGTGTAGTTGAGGCGCCAGGTAAGCCCACATTGTGCACACAACTATGAAACTTCCAAAAACACGTCGGCTCACATCGCAAAAGAATGAATTAAACCCAAAAGTGCCGCATGTACGACTACTTGCCGACTGATTCGCGCCCAACTGATTTCCACAAGGCATGGACTCTGCCGAATTTCGCTTCAACCATTAGTGTCGAATGCTGACAACCACTTTTCCTGTTTGATAAGGAAACCCTTTTGTCTTAACAATACTCTTACCTACGCAGACATTTCAGGATTGGTCTTTACACTTCACATCGATGCACACGACAGCAAGCGCACTTCGGTGGTGTGGCCAAGACGACTGGCCTTTGCTTTGAATTCGCAGCACCACTCACTGCACATGGGCGCAATCGTGACGTCATCCCCGTCCCATCTACGTTATTCGGTTGTCATTCGGTCATGCGTACCCTTTCGATTTTCAAGATTTCAAGGTTCGAAAAACGTCAGCGGACTGAAATCTTGTGTTGTCTTGTTTTCCAATAATACTTCGCATGCCGCATATCATAATGTCATCAGTTGACTCGACATCGAGCTAATGGCAAACGTTTCAGATGTGTATTGTATTATAATCAAGCTGTTTACTCTTGCATATATCGAAGTTCATCGTTTTGATCTGGTCTCAGTATGGTTTTTTTTTAGATGTTCGTGAACTGACCTCCCAACATTATAGTCCACTTTATCGGAAACGAAATACATGTTTGCCCATCGAGAATATTAGTTCACTATACCTAACACTCAAACAAAGAAACGAGGTGAACTCACAAACAAGTCCTCTGTGCATAGTATATTGTGCTTTTTAAAATAAAAATTCTCAAGTTTGCATGGCGTCTTTCAAAAAAAAAAAGGAAGGGTGCAAGGGTAGTCAATAATTGAAAAGATGAGATACAGTTTACAGGAGGTATATTTATTGAAAAAAAAAAACTCGGCCTGACTGTTAGAATGGGGTCTCTTTCTCGACTGTTACACCAAACAAAAATGTATACTAGTGCCACTCTAATGACGCTACGTAGTGAACTTGAATTCTCTAACGTTTTCTTAGTCTAGAACAAACAAAATATTATTGCTTTTGCTTTGGCGTCAGCGTGTTTTATAACATGACAAAACGATGACAAGCGTATTTCAATCCATGCAGTGCTAGTTGGAATTCGACAACTGAATGACCAAGATCTTAGTAACTTCCGTAAACATATTAGGGTTCTGAAAGTTGTAGATTTACATAACCAGCTATGTGTGTGCTGACGCTATCGTCAACATGCTGACGCTATCGTCAATGTGTGTGGGCAGCTCTCGTCAACATCGTAAGCACTGTTTTGGCTTGTCATCTTACTGGACAAATATCGGCTATGAATGCATTCGATTCCAACAGAAAAAAGATATCAAACACTTGTATCGCGGGCATTTGTGGGTTATCTAAGCATCTTGGACGGCTCCTTGTCGAACCTACATGCGCCGTACCAATGACTTAAGCACTAAGTAGTAGGCAGAAACCTACCATTTGGTACTTTCGACGTCAACAGGCAGAACATCTGCTGAAAGCCCGACGTTTTTCTGAGAGCCTTTACACCAATTAGTACTCGTAAGCCATTCTAACGATGTGCATGAGGTAGAAGTCTAGAGCAAATGAGGGGGAACGGGAGAAGGGAAAATAGTCGAGAAGGGCTTTGCACACCACTATTTTGTTTTTGCAAAGGCACCTCTAGTCGTTCCGACGCCAAAGTCATTAAGCTCTCGCTCGGTGCAGAATCTGCAGAGATATGAAACTTGCATGCGAGCTTCCAGTTTGTCTTTTTATCTATCGCTCATTCTCTGATGCCTATGTCAATTTCATCGGCTGCCTATAACCTTGTGGCCATGGGATAGTAAGGAACAGACTCTATATAAGCTAGTCGAGATTTCGCAGCCCGGGATGGCCGTAACAATCTAGCTATAGTGTAACAGTCTCGTTAATCTGCGTTGCAGAAACCATGTTCATACCCAGAGCACTGGGAGCTGTGAATGCGAGCGACGACACATTGAGAGTCTCTGTTCCAAAGGTAGGTTTGTAGGTCGTATAACATCACGCCAAACTTCCCATGAGTAGTTTAACTCGAATGTTGCTTCAACGTGACAATTCGTGGACGGACGTGTGGAGACTCATCGGTTGCCTCAGTTTCCGCAGCAGGGGAAGAGTGGATATGGGGAGCTCAGCTGCTCAGCCATTGTCCACAACCTCGATTTCGGCAGAGGCATTCACGTTTTCATGGAGGCGAATAGCGAGAGAAACATGTACTGCGTGTTTTCATTGTGCGTTAAAAAACGCGACATCACCGAAATTCACTATGGCGAGCCTCGTAATCAAGTCGTAGTTTTGGTATGAGAAACACCGGAAACTAAGATGTTATTATCATTTGCTTTAGTACATCGTTCGCTGCTTTCACATCAGAAGCAAGATATAATGTTAGTACAATATAACACGATAGAAAATTTTGATCACAAGTTTTTTTCACAGAGTTTTGGTGCTTAGCTTTTTTCTCAGTAAAAATTTTAAGAGGTCATCTATGTAATATTGCCAGGTTCTTTCTTCAAATTTTATTATCTCCGCGTTAAATTGTACGTAATTCTCAACGCAAACTGTGCCTGCGGTAGTCGAGAAGCTTGGGAGCAGTAGATTATTTTGTTAAGATTATGCCCACTTTGCGAACATTACAGATTATTCTGGAACCCACGCAGCCGAAGGTGATAACGCAAGAATATTTGAGAGCACGTGTATAAATATCGACGCGTTTCACCGCTTGTCCATTGATCGATGGCTGACGCTCAGTTGGCGGCTATCAGTGCCAGTGCCTTGCTGTAATCTGATTTTCCTTTTACGTGACCATAAGTTCGCCAGAGTAACCAGTTTAATTTTCGACCTACTGTCTGCTCCCTTTGTCGATGTCGCGTCCCCGTGACAATATGGTCTCACACTACACTTGCGATTTTGACGTCTTGAATGCTATCCAATGCAGACGCGCCCTCGCTGCACGACAGTACAAGTGCACCTATAAAAGAAGATAACCCAGGCATGCGTGACAAATGGCGTGTACTCTGGGCAGACACCGCAAGGCACAAAGCTGATATAGGGCACATAATATATGATGTATACGGTCGCAGTCATCTTTTCCTGAATCAGACAAGCAACACTTCACTACTGAAATTAAATCCTTTTTTTTTCGGGTGCTAATAGTAGTGGAACGAATGCTGTAGAAGACTGGTAAGTTGGACGAGTTGGCGATGGTCCATTATGTATGTACCTGCGCACAAAAACGGACGAAAACAAGAAAGGAGGGCTTTTTTCTTATATTCTTGTTTCCGTCCATCTTTTGTGCAGTGACATATAATATGGAGCTATGCTGTAGCTTGTCAGAAGCGCCTAACAATGTGGAGCGTCCACATACGAGTGTTACTCGAATAACATTGTCTTGAAGCGATAAAAACCTCGACATTAAGAGCAGCTTGCTTACACTGAAAGCGCAGGGTATGCAGAGAAGTAAATTTTTGTTATATACTACGAGTTCAAAACATTTCCCGGTAATGAAAAGTATACTCGTTGAACAAAAGAATCACTTTTTTGTATGCTTAGGCAGCCTTTGTGTTTATTTGACATTTTCAGGTAATGATAAACTTTTGACTAACCACTTTATCTGCTGGTGCTTTTGCACGCAGTCATCTAGCACGCAACCTCTATTTGATTCACCAATAGCACCATTTACGACATCTATGCAGAGAGAGATACGTTTTAGGTTATTTCGGCACACATAGGCATAACTGAAAATTTCCCTACAATCTCGCTAATACTATAGAGGAGGCGTCAGCCAAGTGTTTAGATGGAGGCACAAGTTGATAGAATCAGAAACATCTGGGGGCTGGATGGCCAGTTTGAGGGGAGGGAAGGAGCTGCTCCAAGTGGACAGTAGTTTTTGAAACTGGATTAGAAATCATGCTTGCTTTCAGCACGAATCTCACGGGGAGTCAATCAAACATTGGTAACAAGTGCAAATTTCACTTTAGGTTAAACTGCCGTATCACCCTTCAGATACGAAAATAAAAAAAGAGAATGAGGGGGGGGGGGGGGGGTGACATAGTGCCTGGGACTGTAGAACCAACCATTGCGCCCATAAACCCTTGCTAGAAGAAGTCAAGTTCCTTGGATATGTGGCACGCAACCACGCTGGCAGATTTACGAAAGACTAGGTGGTCTTCGTAAAATATTTTTTTATTAGAAGGTTAGGATTGGTCTATTTAGGATAATGAAATAGATGAAGCACTGACCAGTAATTCTTCTTAACAGAGTGGACAAAAAAAAATGAAGTACAAAAGGAAGGCAGCTGGACGCTCAGTTAAGATGAATTACCAACTCGCCCAGCAGTGCGTGCTTTTCAAGCTAGTCTGTAATGTTCTTTTTTTTTATGTTCTGGTATCGAGATGAGAGACAACGCTTTTTGTGCCAACTGTTTTAGAGAGCACACTTTTCAAAACGTCTTCTGTGACGGTCCTCGTTAGAACGTGCAGAGAGGATAATTCACAATCGCCTCACTTCGTCTCGATCACAGACCTATGTCATGAAAATTTCAATCTAGAATGTCGTGAGGAATAGTCATCGTATCTGGAGGCAACTAAAGCATTGTCGAATTTTTGTAAAGGACGACGAAATGGAAGTGTGCTAGCTTGAAATGTCTAGTACGCAATGATAACGCTGCGCTTTACAGAGTGTTTCCCAGTGGCTATAGGCAATTTGTGAGTAAATTTCATTAGCTTTCGAGTGCTTTTACGAACCATCCTGTGGGTGTGTGATGTTTCGCATTGGTGTCATGCAGTTCCGACATTTGACACACATAAGCCGAGAAGGCCACACGTGTGGAACGCGAACGCCTGCTTGTTCGTCAATTCCAGCGTCACCGAAGGGCTCATGGTCTGTCCGAGCCAGTGAAGTGTGAGAAAAACACTAGCGTCGGGATTTAGTAGTTCATCCACGCAAGCTAAGAGTGGAGGCAAAGCATCAGAGCCTGAAGCTTGATGCTTCGCACTCGAAGCAGCAAACGGTGGAAAAACAGCAGAAAGAACGCCAAAGAACGGAAAATAGACAAACTCAAAAACGGATCAAATAGCCGCAAGAAAAAAAACAGAAATAATAGAAAATATCTCATGTTCACACGAAAAGAACAGGGAAGACCAGATAAGCAGAAGATGAACGCAAGGGAAACACGGGTTAATCAGGGCTCCACAGTTTTACACCTCTCACAAGGTGAAACAGGCTGCAAAAGTTTTTGATGACGGTCGAAATTCTTATTTTACACAGCAGTGGAACTATACGGCTTGAAAAGGTGAAATATAGTCATTGCCAAACCACTTTATTGCAGATAATACCTTACACTTTACGCATACCTGTTCCTGGTGGGTATCTGCTTGATGGACCTATTCCGAACATGATGGAAATAATTTCAAGAGCGACTAAAACCAAGTAAGTGAGTACATATATGTATCTGTAAAGATCACATGATATTTTTCTCGTTACCGAGTAATCCTTACACACAATACAAAGCCCGAATAAAGGATACCCGCAGGGCGCGGGTTTGAATCCCGGCTGCGGCGGCTGCATTTCCAATGGAGGCGGAAATGTTGTAGGCCCGTGTGCTCAGATTTGGGTGCACGTTAAAGAACCCCAGGTGGTCTAAATTTCCGGAGCCCTCCACTACGGCGTCTCTCATAATCATATAGTGGTTTTGGGACGTTAAACCCCACATATCAATCAATCAACCGAATAAAGGATGCTTACGTCAGTGATGAAGTACTGGAAAGGATTTCTTGACCAGCCGCCGTTTGCTGGCTGAACGCACATGTCTATAAAGATTTTTCAAAAAGCAAAGCCTTCTTAAAAATGGTGAAGCCTCCATTAGCTCATGCAAGGCTTGAAACTATGAATTCACACAATTATGAAATTTAGTTGTGTTGATGAAAATTGTTGATAGCCCTTAGCTGCGTTATACTATGCCGTTGCACCTGTCAACGGCGTCATGTTCGAAATAAACCATAGATGGTCCCGGACACAGCACGGACGCCAGAGCTGCAGAGGAAGAAAGTCACCCTGAAAGCTAGCATTCACTATTCCCATAGATCTATATAAGGGCCTGTCATCCTTCGCGTAGGGCTTCTGTCGTTTGAGGGTCTTCTCGTGGCTACTGCTGCTTTTGCCTTCCCTTGATGATTCCTCGTTGTACATCTCGCAGCCCGCAGCCGTTTGTGCCCTGCAAGACTTGTGTGATCTACGAGGTACCTTTGTAACGTCCCGCGGAGGGCTTCACGTTCCCCAGACAGGTCGCTGCATCAATGACCAGCTGCGAGAGCGCAGGAACAACCTAAACGTCAAAAGGGGAAGCAATATGACAATATATTGTGCCGAGTGTGGCTGCAGTCCTAATTTTTATCAGACACGCATCTTGGGCAGATATTCTGATAGCCGCGCCCTCAAAATTTACGAAGCATTTGTAATTCAGTATATTGGACCATCATGTGTCAACGTTCCGTTGATCATATAAACTGACAATGAAGTCAACAAACACGTGATCATTCCATCGCCATGGACTAGATGTGACGCATTCGTTAAGCTCCCCTCCCTCTCCCCCCACGCACACACTTTTTGTTATTTTTTGTTTCTCAAAAGTGTATGCACTTGTGCACTTACGAAATAAACAGTAATGTTGTTAGCCAGCACCAATTCATATCGCTTTTGTTTAGTGTGTCGGCATTATTTTTCATGTGAACGGTTTAGTACAAACCGTTCACACTAAGGTTTTTCCGATATTGTTCAAGACGGATTTGAAACACTCAGCCTTTCTTATATTTATGTCCCTCTTGCTACAATAACTTAGAGGTTCCGCTGAATGAAACACAAAGTAGAATCTTCTTCTCGGCTCACAAATTGACACCTGTTATTTTTAGTGGTTTCCATAAGGGGAACGAACTAAATACTTTTTTCAGGGCGATACACAATGGTCCCAGTTTCTGGTATCTATTAGTCACGCTTCTAACCTTGTATTACACCAGTAAGAAAAAGTGTTTTATCTTGGTGTATTAGTCCTAGTTTTTCACTTAGCGGAGTCTACATTTTGCTTAGTCAGCACATGTGGAATGAAATTGACATGCTTTTTCACGTATTTCATCTTACGCGTGAGGATATTGGAAGTGCTACACCGTGGCAGTGGCGTAACATTGCACAAGAGTAATAGTAGTTGAAGTTTTACAGGTCCTTATTAACACCAACGTCAAGCGCAGCCCGAGCAAAACATTTCCAACAGTGTCTTATAAGAATGTCAACAGAACGTCGGTCCAATCTTTCAGCTTTCTTTCGATTTTCAGGCTCTTAATCGTCAACAAAAATGAAAGCCACTGGGGTGGTAAGGTCAACAGAAGCTACACCGGCTTCTTCGGTCTCGTCGCCCGAGGCGTAAGTAGGCGCTTCTATGAATGCAATAACGCATTGAAAATCCTGTGCACATGGACGTTTCGGCATTGGCCACGCCTGCAAGCAGCCGGCTAAATTTAAGCAATCTCTTTCGTATAGGCATCTCAGGCAAGAGACAGAATTGAAAAGCCCTCGCCCTACACAAGAAATAGGGAAGAGTGAAGCGTTGGTGTACGATTTCAGTAAACTTCTTTCTGTCGCATTTCGCAATGCTCTCAACAAGCTTCTTTCTGCTTCCCATTCTGTAAGTGGAACTTCATGCATGTGCTCATAACCCCAACGCTTCTGTTTCTACAGGCAACAACTAAAGTGACGCGTTCATGCTCAGCTGACGATAAGGTGGCGTTGCGTGAAATAACAAGTAAACAGGATAAAACATCAGAACGCTGTTATATAAATGGCTTATCGTTTACAAGCCAATGATCGCGAGAGCAATACAATAGCAATGATCGGACGTGCACTGTATTACATTGGTCATTATTTGATCAATGATCAATTTGATCATGATCATGATCAATTGATCATGATCAAGATCATTTTGATCATCATCATGATCATGATCATCAATTTGATCATGATCAATTTGATCATGATCAATGTTTTAATCAATATGCTGAAGGTTTATTTAATCAAGGTTTATAGCAGCAGCGTACAACTTGCGTAAAAAAATTCAGCTGGTAATCATGAATGTTAAGGCGTCGGACAGTGGGAGTGACGAGAGGGTGAAACTGAATTTGGCGTTTGTGGACGCGTGTTGCAACATTACTTGTATTGTCTTATCGAGTTTTCGTTGCATGCACACATTGATTAATTTGATTGTTTTTTTGGGGGGGTTTTACGTCCCGAAACCACCATATGATTATGCGAGACGCCATAGTGAAGGGCTCCGAAAATTTCGACCACCTGGGGTTCTTTAACGTGCACACAAATCTGAGTACACGGGCATACAACATTTCTGCCTCCATCGGAAATGCAGCCGCCACAGCCGGGATTTGATCCCTCGACCTGCGTGTCAGCAGCCGAGTACCTTAGCCACTTGACCACCGTGGTGGGGCCGTAGCATGCACAGGGAACTGGCAAAACGTTCGAGAACAAGAGGTGTCGCTGGAGCCGGCGACAACAGCAGCTGCCCATTTTCTCTTTCCCCTTAAAATTCTACCTCACAACAGTGACAATAGGCCATATAGTATTACATCAGACAATCACACTGGAAGTAACGATGCGCACTTGTAGAAGGGTCTTAAACATATTAAGATATACACTGGCCACAGTGTTCCAGTGGTTGTGGCGCTTGACTGTGGACCCGTAGGCAGTGGTATAGAATGCCAGCCGGGACGGCCAAATTTCTATGAAGGCGATTTACTGAAGACACTTGTGCATATATTCCAGATTTATGTTAAAGAAACTTTGGCGGTCAAACTCGTGTGCTTTCGGGACGTGAAAGAATAAGAGTATTGTGATAATTATTACTATACTCTATATCAAGAGGTATAAGCTATATTCAAAACTCTCCTCAGGAAACGGACATCTTTGTGGGGCCTATGATGCCGACCGCGGAGCGAATGGAAATCGGAGATCACACACCACCTCACCTGTTCACGGAAATCCACCTCATGACCTCTAAACCTGGAAAATATGTCAATCCTTTTGGATTTATTTCCTCTTTCCACCCGGAAGTAAGTAGCCTACGTTTTCAGTTACTCAACAATTGTGTATTATTCCAAGAGGGAAAGTACTTCTACTTGGAAAATGTAATGACGATAGATGTCCGGCACAGGAAATAGCTACGAAGAACAACAACTAAACACTTCGCTCAATCACGCAGACACACACACACACGCACACACACACGCACGCACACACACACACGCACACACACACACACACACACACGCACACACACACACACACACACGCACACACACACACACGCACACACGCACGCACGCACACACACGTACGCACGCACGCACACACGCACGCACGCACGCACTCACACACACACGCACGCACGCACGCACACACACACACACAAACACATTCCCACAAACACACACACACAATCACACACACACACACACACACACACCGGATTATTGTTCTGCCCAAGACGGCTAACAAAGCTAAGCGCTATATTTACGAAGATTATGTCAATGAACATCGGCTGTGGAGCTGATAATAATCAGAAAATGTGCTATCTCGTTCCAGGTGTGGTTCGGCCTTCTAGTTTCTATGGTTGTCATTTCTGCGATGTTCTCCGTGGACCTTTGCGTTCGACAGAAGAACACGAAGAACATGACTCGCAAGCTGGGAAGCAGTATCTGGCTTTCTTGTACCTACTTCTTTACTGCAGGTAAAATTCCAGCGACTGGAATTCTACTGAAGGCGACCCTAAGCACTCTCTAATATGATTCGCCAGTGGAGACTTTCCATCCTTAAATATATATTTCATGTATAACTCAGAGTTGTCCTAATATTTATTTTATTAACACCAAAGGTATTCTACGCATCGGCTGGATAACAGATGTTTAGCCAGGGTAGCCACGCTCCGGTTGCCAGCCATGCCCATAGATTCCCTAACTGCCTCGTTTGCGTTAGAGTTAGTGTGAATGCCCTTTTTAGCCACATAAATGTAGCACATGCAGTAACTCTAGTTCACGTATGAAGCAAGATTGCTTTGTGGCGTCGGCCGGAGAGGAGTGCCAGGAAGGCGGCACCCAATGAGAGGCCCTGCTGGACGCAAACAAATAAACCACAGCGTGGACGAAGAGACTTGGTATGTATGTACGTGGTGCCAGGTAATAATTTGCGCAGTGCCATTTCCGAGTATGTGGGCAAGATTACTCATACGTCATAGGAACAAGCCACTCGTTTCGAGCGGTAGTAAGAGTACGTGCAAGTGCGCTCTGCTGTTTTGACAGCTTTTAGGCGCAGAGCCTCTTGGGGGATAAGGCTCATAAGCGCTTCCTGTCGTCTTGTTCTGTCGTGTAGTAACGGTACATCACAAAAACAGGTACAGCGAAGGTGGAAGAGAGAGAGAGAGAGAGAGAGTGAGAAAGGAAAGGCCGGGAGGTTAACCAGATATTAGCATCTGGTTTGCTACCCAGCGCTGGGGGCGGGGAAGTAGGGGCAAGAAAGAGGGGGTAGATAGAGAAAAAAAAAACGCACGCGCACTCATAAGAAAACGAAAACACACACAGGAAGGGCGTCCTAGCTACATTCGTTCAATAAGGCCAGTCGATCGCAAAAAGTGTAGTAGCGCTTTCAGGGCCCTCTTCTGTGAAGTCGCATCCTGTCGATACTGCAGAATTCCCTGCTCCGACAGAGGTTGATCATCTAATTTGTTGAGTTCCTTGCGAAGGCATAGTTGTTGTTTACTATACGCTAGGCAGTCACAAAGAATATGTTGGATTGTTTCCTCTTTGCCACAGTGGCCACAGGCTGCGGTGTCGGCCATCCCAATGCGGAAAGCGTAGGCGTTGGTAAACGCAACGCCCAACCACCGCCTACATAACAGGGTCTGGTCTGCTCGGCAAAGCCTCGACGGGACTTGAAGACTTAGCGTAGGGTCAAGCGAGTACAGTCGGGCATGCTTGAAGTGTGGCTGATTCCATTGTGATGTGGTTTGCTGGCGAGCAAGCCTGCGGAGCTTTCGTGCAGCATCTGTCTGTCCTAGAAAGTGGTAGTCGTAGTTTTTGATCTTCTGTGTGGACTGAGCGGGCAGCTTGATCGGCCCATTCATTGCCGATGATTCCGCAGTGACTGGGTAACCACTGAAATGTAATTTGGTGCCCTTTCTCAGTCAGGTGGTGTATAACCTCTGCTATCTCTAGTACCAGCAGCTCGTGTGGTCCACGGCGTAAGGCTGATAGTAGAGACTGCAATGCCACCTTCGAGTCGCAGAAAATAGTCCACTTGCGTGTAGGTTGATCAACTACAAATTGCAACGCGGCACGAAGTGCTGCCAATTCTGCTGCCGTTGATGTTGTTGCGTGAGATGTCTTGAATTTAATTGTCGTGGCCAACCTTGGTATGACTACTGCTCCTGTAGAGCTGTCCGGCTGAACCGATCCGTCAGTGTATATATTTGTAGAGTCTTGGTATTTCTCATACAAGAGAAGTAGTGTGAGCTGTTTAAGAGCCGGTGACGACAAATTGGCCTTTTTATGGACGCCAGGTATGTTAATATTAATCATTGGTTGAGCGAGGCACCATGGCGGAGTCACAGGTCTAGCGGCAGGAGAGAACGAAGTTGGGATCGACTCACCATGTGCGGTCACTGTTTTGCAGTAAGATGTGCATGGTGGGACCACTGGTAGAGAGGCTAGGTGATGTCGAGGAGTTCGAGCAAGGTGTCGTATATGTGTCCTCAGCACTTCCACATGAATGTGGGTCTTGATGAGGTTGAAAGTTTCCAGGTCACTATTCCATATACTCCTATGGCCGCGTGGCCTGGGAACTTGTGACCCCCCCCCCCCCTCCCTCGTGCTACAGTGGGCAAATCCCCCTACGGGTATGCGCCACAATGGGTAAAGGCCACTGCCCGTTACCATCCGCTAAAAACCAGGACGGCAACCGTTACCCGGAGAAGCTGACGGTGTCGGGGGAGGTGAAATGCCCTCCTTTACTTGCAGTAGGAAACTGAAACCGGCTATGAAAAAAAGTTGTAGAAGAAGAAGAAAAGGAGAATTTTTAAATAGATACATGCACTAGATCAAGCACAATAACTTCCTAGCTAACTTGTAATCCTTAGATTTTATAACCTATACAATTATAAAATTTCATAATCTTTCATACCAGCACTCAATTCTTGGCCAATCTCACACTGTGAGAGTATGTGCCACAGGTAATAGGTGAGTAAGAAAAAACACCTTAGGATCACCTGTATTCTGAAGTGGTTTTGCGACGAGATTGGTAGAGTGGAAAGATCCTTCCCTATATATGTGCCAAATTTCGATCTTGGCACCACTAGCGCCTCACAAAATAATCTCTCTCAAGACACCGCAGGTTTGACTTTCCCCAGATTTTATTTTTAGTGGACACATACCTGCATGTTTCGTCTACCCTGTGGCTCATCCTCAGCCTAAATGCGCAATAAATGCGCTACAATGTGTGTTTAAATGCGCATTTGCACCAATCCTGAAGGCTAAATGATAACACTGAACTTTGCAGCAAAGCATGAGAAGGTGGCAAAGCTGTCGACTAGGATTCTTCTGGGATCGTGGAGCCTGTTTTTATTCATCATTGTGACGGCGCTGAGCAGTTGCCTCGTGAGCACCATGCTTGTGCAGGACGTCGAAGATCACGTAGACACCCTCGCCGACGTACTCAGGTTCCCGAGGCTAAGGATCATCGTGGAAAAGGGCTCAGGTTTTGAGCAGGTCATCATGGTGAGCGGAAATACAACAGAACCTTCTCTCTTCATTGGGCTATTTTGTAAATTAACGTAATTGACAAAAAAGAGTAGGCTGCGCCTTAGATTATAACCTTCGCCACTCTCTTTCAACAGAAGGTTTTATGAGTTGCACAGTTTTGAGCTGGTGGTGGCGACATAGTTCACAAAAAACCTGCCACCGGGGAGTGTGAGGAAATGCTGGTGTAAACGATTACCTACCTTCACGGTGCTTTTGCCAAAGGTTTGTTTGATTGCACCGTTTTTTGAAAACTCACAAGGATTCTCGTGCATCCTCCTTCCATTAGCCGAAGGCGGCAGCCTTCTTTTGTTTCTTTGCCTTCTTAGTGGATTGAATTGATCCCCACTGCAAGTGTTCTACGACTCATGTTCGCACTTATAACCAAGTGATGATGTCGTGATGATAAAATGATGATGACGTCAGAGTGAAGTGTTTAAGACGCCAATGTGACATCAGAAAGCGCTGCTGCTCGCGAGGTTGATAGCCTTGGACAATGCGTCATAAATCAATGTCAGCGCATGGTACCTAACTACAGTTGAAGAGAACCCGACGTCACGGCTGCATAGTAGTACAAAGGAGTACAAATGTGACGTCTATAAAATTGAATAGGCCAGAATAGCAACCACAAGTGACGTTTCACTATCACTGGGGTCTATTTGAAAAGTAGTTTGGAGACCTGGCGTGGCTCTGTGGTAGAATACTTGATTGCCACGCAAAATGCTGTGGTTCGGTTCCTGCTGGGACCCTGCGTTCATTTATGAATTCATCGGGTCAAGGCTGCCAATGTGAGGTTTTTCTTAACGATCACACGTTATTCTTTACCAAGTGTGCTCTCGTCGTTCCTTGGTCGGTACCAAGGGTCGATCACCTGTGGCACATACCCGCACGCCAGTGGCACATACCCGCCCGCGGATATGTGCCACTGTCGGGCGGGAAGTTTTTGATGACGTACGTGACGAGATTGTGACATTACTCATGTCTTGACCAGCGCGTCATATTCGTCAAACCCTCTTAACTTCTCATACTAATTTTGATTTACTCAAGTTAAAAGAGTGATCGTGAGAGCACCGAGAACTAAGGAGATAGATAGATAGATAGATAGATAGATAGATAGATAGATAGATAGATAGATAGATAGATAGATAGATAGATAGATAGATAGATAGATAGATAGATAGATAGATAGATAGATAGATAGATAGATAGATAGATAGATAGATAGATAGATAGACAGACAAACAGACAGACAGACAGATAGATAGATAGATAGATAGATAGATAGATAGATAGATAGATAGATAGATAGATAGATAGATAGATAGATAGATAGATACCAAAAGTGCTTGCAGCATGCAAAGCAATGCGTCACCTTTAACGAGCAGACACATCTGTCCTTTGTGATAAACTGGCTCAGGCGAGTTAAACCTCATTTTTGATACACTGATATGCGAGATTTAACGTCCCAAGAGAACCATGTAATTATGAGAAAAGCTAATTAAACCTCAGCCATTCTTTCTACTACCTGTTTTTCCTCTCCTCCAAAGTTTGTTCGAATATTTGATATCAGATACGCTAACATTGCCAGGCTTTCAACGCTATGAAATAACGTAAAAAGGCAGAAGACATCACGTCAAAGCAACATTAAAGCTGGTACAAAGGAAAGAGATTGTAAGTAGTCGCCGCCATAGAACACTACATACCTTTGCCAAAAAGATTGTTTCCGTAAAAGCGGCGATCACTGGACAAGCTGTTAAGCAATGCCAGGGGCGCCAGTATCTTGGAACCTATTCTTGCAAACTGTTCTGCAATGGTGTAGTTGGCGATATTGTGTGCCATGAAGGAGCACTTGTCACTATCATTATGTTCTTGTTTGTTCCATTGCCCCGCGTCGTTACTCTGCGCTCGAGCTAGAGATTAACCACACAGACTTCTTCAGAAATATGTTATTTGGGCAAAAACAGCGTTTCGGAATGGTCGTCAAGGATTACGTTGCACGTGAAGAGATAACGCAGCGACCATCTTCCTTGGTTCTGAAGGCCCACAGGGTCATCTCTGACAGTTGGCTGCGTGGTCACTGTAAAAAATGCCTACTTCGAGCGACCCGGCGCAATCACGCGGATCGTATAGTGACAGGGATTATCACATGGCTTATACCTTTGCATGCGCTGTGCATCGCTGCTCGGTTTGCAACGAAGTGATAAACAGCAGAAAGTTCACGTCACTCACTCTGATAGCCGTGTTTGCTTACGCGAATGCTGATTTGAGTCACGCCAGATCGGATGTACGAGAAGTCAGCTGTCAGGCTCCCTTTGCGCATATAGCAAGTTTGTTGCTACCCGATCAATCACTGTGTCCTTTCGGTGTAAGTGCTTTTGATTTATTGATATGTGGGGTTAAACGTCCCAAAATCACCATATTATTTTGAGAGACGCCGTAGTGGAGGGCTCCGGAAATTTCGACCACCTGGGGTTCTTTAACGTGCACCCAAATCTGAGCACACTGGCCAACAACATTCCCGCCTCCATCGGAAATGCAGCCGCCGTAGCCGGGATTCGATCCCGCGACCTGCGGTTCAGCAGCCGAGTACCATAGCCACTAGACCACTGCGGTGAGGATCGGTGAAAGTGTGACATTTTTTGTTGAACGTTTTCTAAGCCGATACTGATGCCCTTGCCCGTACTTGCTCTTACAACGCAGAGACCTAAGACGCATCTGTACAAAAAGGTGCAACGTCACGTGGTATACGTCCTGGGATCCTACTCTCCGGGTGCCGTGCAGGATGAGGTATTCGACCGCGTAGAAGCTGGAGGCCACCTCGTGTTGCACGAGCGCCTCTTCCAGGACGCTGTGCTGGCCGCCCGCTACGCGAAGCGTGGCCATTGCCGATTCAGGCGAGCCCGAGAATCTCTGTTCCTCCAGCCTGTGGTCATGTTGATGAGAAAGAGCCTGAAGCCGGAAATCAAGCGCGCCATACACACGAAGTAAGTAACCACCGCGGAGAATATTGAAGGCGCCAGGATTTAGATGCATATGAATCAGTCCCCAAACAACCATTGCATCTTTCATAGAGCTTCTTCCATTCGGCGACAGCACATGCCTTGCCTCGCCGCGGTGGTTTAGTAGCTAAGGTACTCGGCTGCTGACCCACAGGTCGCGGGTTTGAATCCCGGCTACGGCGGCTGCATTTCCGATGGAGGCGGAAATGTTGTTGGCCAGTGTGCTCAGATTTGGGTGCACGTTAAAGTACCCCAGTTGGTCGAAATTTCCGGAGCCCTCCACTACGGCGTCTCTATTATGGTGGTTTCGGGACGTTAAATTTCACATATCAATCAATCGATCAATCAATCAATCAATGAGCACATGCCTTCCTTGGTATAATCTGCGTGTATGCCTTGCTCACTCTCTCTTCGCAAAGAAAAGGTAGAAAGAGAGCAGAGCAAGTATTAAAAATTTTCCACGCGATAGTGCAGAGGAGGTTCGCTGTCTTATAGTTACGTAGACATGTTTGACTCATACACTGGTTCGCAAGCTCTTGTGCAAGCTAACTTGTTTGTAGAATTGTATATTTGGATTCAGGACCTTTATTAAAACGTACGGATAACCCTGACTGGTTCAATCGTTTGCCTGTGTGATTGTGCGCTTGTATATATGTCGAATTACGCTTTCATTACTTTATCGAGTAACCTCACAAGCAAGGCCAACATCTAGAGCACTGGCACCATGAAAGCGAATACCTAACTGGATAGCGTTGCAATTCTGCCAGTCAATATTCACATTTGCCACTCAGATTTGAATGATTAGGCCCACCAAACGTCGCGCAGTTTTCTGCCACTGCACTATTCGTAATGCAAAAGCATTTGAATAAATCTGAGTTAACTTCCGCGTTTCATTCTCGTTTTCTTTCATAGCGGAGCTTCTTTATATATAGTCTGCCTGGTGCCATCGTCTTTGTCATAGTAGCAGTAGTAGTGGTGGTGGCTGTGGTAGTCATAGTAGCAGGCATTATGCCATCCGTTTGACCACAAGGGAAAGTGAATAAATGAATAAATGAACTGCAATGATGATCATGCTTGAAATGATGATGTGGACAATGAACTCTGAGGACTATTGTTGCAAAAGTACACGGAAAGCAATTCACACTTTTATTTTCTACAGTAATTAGAGCCCGTAACTGTAATAAACTATGTCAAGGCACTTAGCTGGGTGCATAATAAAATCATTTTATAACATGGAGCACAGACTTGGTAGCTTTACGGTTGCGTCGGTGTGAAATCCTGTGACGCTAACCGTTGGCTTAAACGTCATTCCCTGAGTGCACAGGTAATATTATCTGTCTGCAAATCACATGACACGACGTGTTCGCTTAAACACGATTGCTGAAACCCACCGGTGACGTGATCTTGCCTTCGAGATTCAAGTGTAGAATGATGAGCCTTCCACATTCAAGTGTGAGCGTGTGTTTCTTATCTGACAGTGGTAATACATTACCACGGGATCCGCTAGCCAATCATACGCACTCGCATGCACAACTTTGCTATTCAATGGCCTTAACTGTGTATAACTGACTGAATATTCATTTTCAGCCTTAGAAGAGCGCTTGAGATGGGCATCAGTGAAAGACCGATACAGCCATACCTGTTCAACTCATCCAGATGCTACGCTGAAGAGCCCCAGGAAGCCGCTGCCTATTGTCTCGAAGACATGCAGGGGGCGTTTTTCGCCCTGGCACTAGGCTTAGCCCTTTCATTGGGAGTTTTCTTGGCTGAGCTGATAGTGAACAACTCCTCTACCTTCAAGCTGAAACAAGGAATCATCCGACGACCTAGGCGTGCGAAAATGTGAAACTAATAGGCACACGGCTATTCTCGCCCCACGTGCTGGCAACCTGTTTACTTTCGCACTTTCATTCTTGAGACAGCGGAACGCAAACTGGTTCCACCCACCTTTTTTTTTTCAATATAGATACACAATTTAGCATTCATGCGAGTCAAACACAGAAGCAGCATTAGGAATATGTCTTCAATGAAATAGGTTTAGAAACGCTTCGTTTAAAAGCATTGTCGTTCCTTTGACAGTTTAATAAACACAGGCGTAGGTAAATGCACGACATACTGATGGTTGGCTTAGTGACTCTTCTTGAATCCTGATGACTCACGTTAATAGGTGATAAGAAGGTCTCGGTTTTCAGTTCCCAGGTCCATGCTGTGAAACACTAAATAGGGTTTTATAGTATAGTAATTAGATCTTATACGAACACGAGGCCCATGGTGATAGTTTTAAGCTGAAATAAAAGTACAAAATATTGCAGCTCAGCAGCTTGTAGTTTCATGAAGCAGCTGGCAGTTATTAGCGCTAAATGCAGTGCTCATTAACGTGCAAAGTCGACGTAACATTTGTTATTTTTAACGTCTAAAAATAACGTATAGGGAGATACTTCTTAAACTCCTTTTCCTACTCATATTGTTCGAACCATATTGAACCATACTTCTGGTTTAGATGGCTTTGGCTCTAACTTCTTCCTGTGTTTAGAAGTGCTCGCTTTTCATTCATAACAATCAAAATTAAGGATCAACGTTTTTACCGTGTGTGCATTTTCAGTGTTTATTTCTTGTTCGCTCGCCACCATGAAAACTTTTTGAACAACTCTTGCGAGAGTGGGTAAGCGCTGAACACCTACGCACCCCAGAGTGAGTAGGTGTTGAATAAGTGCTCAGATTCCAGAGAGATCGCTCACTTCTGGTGTTTACTCATAAAAGTAGAAAACTTATTCCTATTCAAAATAATATTGCCCTCAAGGCCGTTTCCCTCATTCGCAATTGTACACTGTTCCTTTATCGTGCATCATAGGCTAGTAAGGCAGTCCCACCCATATATTCATACTTACATAAGCCTTTTCGCATAAGCCTTACATAAGCCTTCAAGCCTTTTCGCATAAGCCTTACATAAGCCTTCATGCTTTTTGCTTTTCTGATGAGTCTGTCGGGACTCGCATCCAAGTATAATTGTTGTCCTGAAGCGTTTTTTTTTTCTTACTGCGAGCAGCAGTAGGGGCGCTGAATTCATTGTGATGCCTTACATGTTGACATAACGTTGCCGCTTAGAAACACTGAGTTTTACAGCACCCGCCATAGTGGTGGAGTGATCACGGCACTCGACTGCAGACCCGCAAGTCACGGAATCAAATACCCCCCCACGATGGCCGCATTGTCAATGGAGGTGAAAATGCCTGTGGCCCGTGTATATACGTCGAGGTGCCCCTTGAAAAAAAAAAAAACCCAGGAGGTCCAAATGTCCGGAGTCTTTCCCTATTTGCGTCTGTCATAAATAATGCAATCGTGATTCCGGGATGGTAAACCACACCAATAATAATAATAATAATAATAATAATAATAATAATAATAATAATAATAATAATAATAAGAATAATAATAATAATAATAATAATAATAATAATAATAATAATAATAATAATAATAATAATAATAGGGCAGCAACACGTACATGCGTAAAAACTGGTTGCACGCGTTAAATCAATTTTGAAAGTATACAATACAGAACACTAAAACTCCCAATGAACCAAGATGAAACAGTGTGGCTCCGGGGAAGGGGTACTCCTTTGAAGTTTTTCTTGTGTTTTCTTGTTATAACTGGTATACTTTTATTGGTATTTCACCATATAGTATAATGCCTGTGTAATACCCTCGTACAGAAGGAGATTACGTTACGCTAAAATAGATAAACAAATGAATGAATAAATAAATGAGATATAAGACAGACTTATGCTTTCTAATGCACCCTATAATCGTATAAAATGATAGCGTGTTTATTGTGACGTGCCACCAAGCGTCATGTGCCCACAGTTTCACTATGACGGCTTCTAGCAGTCAGTATATGTTTATAATGTATGTGCCCAGCAGGGCAAGCAGTTTTTGGTTTAACGTTGAAACGCGGAAACGTGTCGTTGTTCATTCAACGTGCTCATCATCAAATCACAAGCTTGTCATTAGGTATGAATGAAAATCAAGAGTTCACAGGTATAGCACTTATTATTATGGGTCTGTGTACTGTTAAATATGTTTTTAGAACACTTCGCACCTAATTGTTTAACCAAGTATTTATCATAAAAGAGAGCAGAGACCGTACTGTTATGACTTACACCATGTACCAAGGTATATGGACAGAAACACGAGCAGTACAACGAAGCTGTATTGCGGAACGCGCTCCATCATAATGAAGGTACAAGCCAAAACTGAATTCTGCGTAAAAATTTCTCTTATGAATGCTGATACGATTTTTTAGCACGAAAGTATGTTATGCGGAGATCGACCGAAATTTCCTTGACGTACTTACGTCCCGAATATGAATGTGAACTTCATAAACAGAATACAAAGTAAACAAGAAGAAGAAGAAGTTGCACGAATTCCGGACACCTGAAAGTTGAAACCACGACCTCTCAGCCAGTGACCATTAATTACGGGTTCCTAACCAACTGCACCATCGACACATGTGAAAAAACGTTCTTCAAACGCGCTTTATATATCTCAGGCTTCTTTTTGTACCTGCAAGCAGAAGAGTAGTACTCCTTTAGGACACTAACTAGTACTAACAAAAAAAAACACTTCGTTATACTTAGTACACTCAGCACTATGGTACGGTGCCTCTATGTCACCGTTCGAGCGGTCTTTGGCTTAAGGATGCCTAACACCACCTATGTGGTGTTTGCCCTGCTCAGCATAGCGGAGCTAGGGCTCCGAATTGAGCTCCGATGGTGTTTTTGACGCTGACCTTGGAGGCCACAGTACACTGAGCTAGTATATCCTAGTTCACTGTAGCTACAAGGGATCAGACATGCTGACAAGGCCGCTACGCGCTTTGTTTTGTGTGTTTTGTTAGTGTGTCAGCTACTTGCTTTGTCTGTTGCGTTGCGCTAAAGTGGACAACTTCCATATGCACCAAAAGTGTTTTCTGGCCATCTAGCGATACGAGTGCAAAGGCACCAACTTGGAGAACTGCTCTAAGAGCTGCCGAAACACATCTGCGTTGATGGGTGTGTGTTACTCAAGTGAGTTTGGTGCAGCGAATTACACGCCAGGTGGGAGAAGGGGTCCTTCGCGGGTGCGCGGCTGAGGCTGAAAACTCTGGCTCTCTCGTTGCCAAATTTGAGTGCATCACTACCCAACTGGCTGTCGCTGGCACTCCGAAGCAGGACCCTAAATGCTCGAACCTCCACCGAAGTGATCCGCCGTCAGGACGCTTTTCGACAGAACGACGCCGCATGCCAAGCACATCCATCGGATGCATGGTCGTCGACACGTAAATCAAGCATCCTTCCTACAACCAACAGTGCGTTAACGAAAGGATTCAGTGAAAACCTGTTTGGTTTCGCTTGTACCGTTTGATTACGCACGTGGTTCATTTGTGGTACGCGGGATGCTCCTGTGAGTGTAATGCAGTGTTTTTGATAGTTGTGCTGAGAAGCATTATCAGGTGTCAACGTCTAAGGGTACTGCAGCGAATACACACCGAAACACACACTTTATATATATATATATATATATATGTATATATCATAGGTATCTACCATATTTTTATTTGTATCCCTTAAGCTCATAACATAATCTTTTGTCTATCTTCTATTTTCCTTAAAAACTTTTGTTTTTCTCAGACTTTTTGTGATAGCGGTTACGGACATAGGCGGTTGCGGTGGCGGACAACTTCCTCTGCCACTGCCGTTGTGATCTGATAACAGTTTTCACTCTAATAGTCCGCATGTTGGTGGAATTGCATAAAGAGGCCTATTGTGCGGCCTGCCTCCCATCGTTGATCACATTCACTGCTTGAACAAATTGTATAACCTGATGCTTTACCCACTGCGTCCTTTGAATAGTTGGAAAGAGGGCAACGTGCTGCCAACTATTTATCGCATGTTCATTTCATCACAACGTCAAGACGGCAAAACAAGACCTTCTAAGAGCACATAACGTGGCAGTCTCTTTAAACGACGAGAAATAAGGGCCAGCAAGTGAAGGCCTTCGAAAATAGTGGTCATCGTGTCACGTAAAAGACTCGAAAATATATGCTCACTTTATTCACGCAAAACTGATGGCTACAAAAGAAATAACACGAAAGAAATGCACAGGTATACAGAGGGTAACGTTACTATTTCGATTTCGAAACCTGCTACCAGCTCGTGTAGCACGTTTTTACTGCTCGGTGCAGTCTAGGATCACACAAGAGGGAGATGGAAACGACACAAGTGTGAGGAATTCAATTAGCGGTACATCCGAGTATCACACAGCAAAGTCGAGAGCGTTTGATCGTGTCCTTTGTAAGCTGCGTGCGCACTGCTTGTGGAACGATGAGTTGTCTGTAATATCTTTTACGTTTCATCTGTGGGAGCCACAAATAATTGCGGCCCAGGAAGCCCTATTTCACGAACAACTCATGTCTGAAATAAAAACCACTCGTTACAGCGTAACCAATATTAAACCTGATCATCTTGTCATACCTCGTGAACCTTTGTCTCATTTCAATCGCTTTTAAGAAACGAAAGTGATCACAGAAAGATGAACGCATTTGAGAAGATAACGTTCACATCGATAAGTGTGTCAAAAAGGGTACGAAATCGTACAAATGTCAGGTAATGGTGGAGCATTAAAAGAATTTGCAAAAGGAAATACTTTCGATGTCCTAGCAGAAAATTGCATTGAGAGTGCGGTGCCAGAAAGAGGTACTTGTCATTTGTCCTCACTTCCTCGAAGGCTGGTTTCAAGGACAGAAACACACTCGGGTTTTTTAATGAAGAAGTTTGGAAATGTCATGTTACAATTGAAAGTTGAAGTCATGCAGGAAAAAAGGGCAATTTGGTGGGAAACTTGTGCTTATTTTTACAGAGTTGTGCAAATGCTTGGGAGGGTACACACAGGGGTGTCGCTACAACTCATAGCATCGTTCACGCTGACGAAACGTTCCAGCAAATTTATCCTTCATCAGAGCAACGTGTTTGGAGCTTTAGACAAGTCTCGAAGCAGTAACGAATTTGGCCAGTGTGTTTGAAACTTGCGCAATCTTGACATCTTATAATACTTGTTTAGAAATTATCACCAGACAGATACCTGAACAAATGCGACGCTTTTTTTAAACCTCACTTTCATTTCAACAAGTAGGCCGGACATTGTGCAGGATCGTCAAAGCAGTAGAAGAAAATAAGAAGGAAATTCGTGCAGTTTTTGTGTGAGCAGTAGCGACCCCGAGATGATGTCAACAATTCACAGAAAAAAAGGTGCTCGAGAATGCTATCCCGCAACAGTCACATGAACACAAGCGTAACATTTTCCTTTTAAGAGGAAGAACCAACAACATAGAGATCACAGTGAATCACTAACTGACAACAACAACGTTGTTAGGTAGTAAAGCCAACAGTACACCCTTGGTTAACACCTTAGAGTTACATTCATATATTTTTATATACGTTGTCAAACAGATGGGAACACAATGTTTATATAACATGTACATAAACATTACGTGCTGTCACACCTTAACGACGATTATGAACAGATATATGATGTGTCAGGTCTTAATCATACGCTAGGCCATTTTACGGTCCTAGATCAAGTCTTACCATGCTACATCAAACCATATTCTTTGTCTCAAGCCGAGTACTAGTTCCTTGGTGTGGCTAATCCGAGTGAGCGACCACCCCGCAAACAAAACAGTCAGTAGTTTCTTAGGCAGAAGCAGGTTCGATATCAACGAAAAGTATATTATATATAAATCAAAAGGCGATTTTATCTCCAGCGTCTCTGACAGAGCCTCAAAGCAAAAGCCATCAAAAACTGATGTGAAGGTTGGATCACTTCACAGAGAAAAATAAATTAATTGGTGATTTACTCGGTGTCATTATTCTGTAATAGCGATACTCCAGCTATGTACAACTGTGTGTGTTTTTAAGATTATGCGCCATCCTGTAGTAACGTTGAGCAACATAAAAAAAATAACGGGAGTCTCAGCCCACTGCCTTTTAGACTAAACCCTTTCAATTTTGTTTAGGGGGAGGGGCGTTAACATTTCGCAGTTGAAAATGACCACAGAACTTGCTGTTACTACAGATTTTTTGGTAATTATTTCAGTTTCCTGATGTGGTGTCAGCCTAGTCCATTGGGCAACAAACATTTGTTGTCCTAACAACAGAAACAATTCTGTCACGTGAATATTGTTAGAATAGAGACTTGAACTAGGAAAAGGAATTTTCTTAATACAGCGAAAAATGTGATGTCACAAGAGAAATGTTCTTATGGGGCCTTACAATTTATTTTGTAGTGCCACAAAAACATGTTGGCACATAGACTTCCAAAAGAATCTTTCAACCAGCTATGTGGTCACATCAGCAAAAGATGTCCCAAAAGACGACAAGACATCCGATTTTTATGTCGTCACGTTCTGCTACCTTTTTCAACTGAGCTAGAAGGCTAAAAGTGACGAAACATAGCCAGTACAGGAATCACCAAAGAAAAAGTACTCATTACTGATCAGTTCGCCCTTAATTATCTTCGTATCTTTTGTTCGTCCGGTACACGCACTAGACTGCTACTTTTACTGCAACCAACGAAGTACAACAGCGAGCGACATCTGTAAAGACAACACAAAGCTGACACTTCTTGTTTTGACATCCACACTGGAGCAAACGAAAATGACGAAGTAGGTATTTTGCCGACGAGCCGCCGTGGAGACCGCTGTTAGCCTGGCAGGCCTGCTCACTTCTTGCCCAGCGACTGAAAGAGACCGGCCCTCTGGCATCGACAGTTGGTGCCCCAGAGATTGCAGCGGCAAGCCGACTGGTTGCAGCAGTCGTTGGGTCGGCCATCGCAGGTTGCCCCCCGCCGAATGCAGCTGCGCCTGAGCATCGAAGGAAATCAAAAAGTCTTTCAATGAGAAAGATTTAGCTGTAATAGCGGAGCGAATTCTGAGTTGTCGCTTTTTTTTATTAGCGTAGCTTTTCATGCTGGGAGAAGCTCTGCTCAATTGCAATAAAAATTATCTTTATCAGCTTGCACGGGCATACGTCCAGCATGTCCAAACATTGCACACGTGTAAATCTACCGTTTAAAAAATATGTAGTACTTCAGTAGATTCTGCGCCAAAAAAATGCATCTCATGCATCTCCATTACCATGCATTGTGTACTTTAGGAAGCTCCCACAAAAAAGGACAAGAAACGGCAATTATTTTTCTTCTAATTAAGAGTATCATTAAAATTTCTTGGAGGCAGTTGCTCTTCAGCCATTGTGTTTATAGCAATCAAGTTCATAAGAAAACCTTTTTTTTTTTACTGGAATTTCGTACCAGTTTGTAAAGAAGCTTTGAATTGTTACGAGCTGTTACGAAAGCTTTCTGTTTTTCAGACAAACACTAATGATCTCTATCGAAAGCTTCACTTTATAGCTTTCAAACTAAAGTTTTATCTGCCCCTTCTTGTACTTTGAACGTTCTAGCATAACTAAGCCATGAAAATATTATTGTTCAATCATATTCGTATTGTTTTCCAGCTTCTCCGGGAGATTGCATGCTATTTACCCTCTAAAACACGTTAAAATAAAGTATCATACTTCCTCGTCAACGACCATGTAACCAGTACACCTTCCAGAAAATTTTCAGAACCAATAACCCATTCCTATTAACGTCGAGGCACGGAACAAGGGAACTTTGGCAATTCGTTTTCAGCGACTAGTGCCTGAAATTCGTGGGCAACGATGTATTGCGCTCTCTTTAGCTTCTTTATATCAATTAGCGCACTTGAAGAGAGAGAGAGAGAGAGAGAAAGAGAGAGATAAAAATGCAAGGAAAGGCAATGAGGTTAACTAGACGCACATCCGGTTTGCTACCCTGCACTGGGGAAGGGATGAAGGGGAGAAAAGAGGTTAGAATCAAAGAAAGTTGATGGCGTCTTCAGTGAACCTCCGTAAACAATCCACTAAATGGTTTGAAGCAAAGAAAGTGGATCACCGATTGCAGACAATTTAGGAGGTTGTAAATAAAAACCAGATGTAACGATATGGGCGATTGGGGCCCGCATCGATGAGTGCTCTTAGAGGAGGACAACGATTACAGCGGCTAGCTCTTGTCACGCGGGGAGTGGCCGCCGGCAGTTGCGGCTGAACCTTAGACAAAGAAAGATGGTTCTGTGTCGGTCCCCGCCTCTTCCCTTGCGGAGTCCTCGGGCTAGCCGCCACCAAGAAACCCGGTATTGGGTAGATAATGCACTCATTAAAAAGAGACAATTTTCAATTTCAGCCATGCATAAAGAAACCACATATATTTGGATTACTATAAACAATATGCTCCGTACATCCTCAGGGACAAGATGCAAACGTATGACCTTACGCTGCACTGTTGTTGCTGAGTGTTATAACGACGAATTATTGTTTATATTCGGAAAAAAATGTAATCAGAATCAAGGTACTCACTTATCGGCAGACATCAAGTAGTTCTCAAGCCGCTGCTTATATTCATCTAATAGCTGATCATCTGTAAAAAAAAAAGGCACACAGAGTACACAGTCAGTACACGAGGATCGCATTGCTCATGTCGATGCGTCTTGCCCAACAACATATACGTTCACTCCTCTGAGCAGTGATTTATACAAATAACATTGCTCCTTCTGCAATCAGTATCATTGTTAAGTCGCTGCACATAACTCTAGTATTATTATATCTAGTAAGGCTGATTTCATTCAGCCTTGTAGATAGTCATGATAACGCAGTGGTTAAGATGCTTGGCTGCCGAACCGAATGTCGCTGGTTCAATCCCGCTTTGGCAGTTACATTTTCGATGTACGTAAAAATTCTAGAAGCTAGTGTGCCGAGATTCAGGCGTGCGTTCAGGAACCCCAGGTGATAGAAGTTTTCTCAGCTCTCTCCAATTTCATGCCGCCTAACCACTTGGTGGACAAGGCTCCAGTTAACGACGTATTCAATTCGAATTTAAACACCTCACTCTTTAACGAAGCCAGTGTCCTGGCATAGCACGCTAGACTGCGTAAGGACTCTCGCAAAATGCTGTGGAAACAAAATAAATTCTGTGATAGAGTTCCCACCTCGACGCTTTGGTTCTATTCTTCGTAAGCACTCGAAGGTTACTGCCCTAGAAAAAAGAGATGGGGATGAATTCACGATTGTATTCTTTACTGTTTACTGCTAACGGCCGGCAGTGTTCTCTCGTAGGTTACACAGCGGTATTCTTTAGTGGGATGAGCGCCGAATCATTCGGGTTGGCCGTACATTATGCAAAATACTTCTAAAAAACATTTTTTTAAATCAAGAGTTTTAGTTCAGGTTTGGAATTATACTAAACACACATGGCATGAGAGCCTAATCTACTTAGGGGAATTACCTGCTGGCAAAATGAACAAAGTTTCTCGAAGAAGAGTATTGAGAGAGTTTAGGGCTTGCTGGTGAGCAGCTAAGATTGTGGCGGGGCCTGGTGAAGCAGATCTCAACCATGCGCTTTCTTCCACGTTGCCTCCGAGAGCTGCTACCACAGCGCGGTGAAACACGGGGATAATTAGGTAAAAGTGAAGTGCAGTAGGCGATACAGAAAGGTCAGACAGAGGTGACGAGCGCGCGTCTCATCTGTCTATCTTTTCTGTCCCGCATATTGGGCTTCACCTTAGCAAATATGCATCTCAAATTGCGCTGAAACTCCACCTTCTAATGTTCGCAAGGTTAACGCTAATGAAGACGCTACGATGCACGCATGCCGAAGAGCTTCTGCCGCATAGCAAAGTGAAGCTTCAGAATATCGGAGGCAGCATATTCGTTAGCATAAGGCTCCGGAACCGGGCAAGTCGTAATGTGGATCTCACCAAAGCGCACGCTTCGTTTTAATAAAATGAACGTCTGTGGTCTATGATTAGGGATGACGTCACGTCACACGACAAGTTTCCTTTGAAACACTACTGTATTCGGCGCACCTGGTGTGGACACGCATAGGCGTCTCTTTAGGAGAGGAGGGTGTTTCGTCCAGCGCTCCCCTTCCAGTTATGTCAATATATCAGACTGACTTTGCCACCCCCTACCATCTTGCAGAACGCTCCTCCCTATTATGTCAATGTGTAAGGCTGACTGCGTATTCTCATAGGTGTTGTCGCCTTGCTTGCACTCCTACATCATGCGCACGCCCACAGTACACATAACCACTTCACTTACAAAAAGCGTGTCGATTGGTAAAACTCACTGAAAGCCTGAAAAATGCTCCATAGACTAGCTGGCGGCTTCTCATGAAACAGATACCTACAATGCGCGGAATCTACCATGTTTTAATTGTTTTTTATGAATGATTGCTTAACATAAGAAATTTGTCGTGGATACGGTACATGGGTGTTCTTACCGTAGTTGTTGTAGGGCACAGCAAGCACTGTCCCCACGAGGAAAATGACTACTAAGGTGAGGGCAACCAGCTGCGACTGCATTCTGCTTGTAGAAGGTGTGGAGTGCTGAGATTTGACTGAGTGTGGAGTGACCGCCCTGCAAAAACACACGAAAACGAAAAAAAAAACATCAGCACTACTAGCGACACAAAGCGTATCATTGTTTCCAGTTCCCACTAGAACGGAAAGCTTCATGTTAGGACGTTGAGAGTGGCAACTGAACTCCCGACATCTCGCTGAGGCGCATACTGTTTAAAAACCCGTAAACTTACAGAACGGACCTACACGGGATCGATGCCGTATAAAAATCTCAACTGCCGCATTCTGCCGCGGGCCTTGGTGGTTCCCACTTCCCAGAGAGATTTTGTTGGGGGAAATGATATGTAATAACGTTTGCTGTGATTGGTATTTGGTCAGTTGGGTTATGTTTTACGGTAGGAGAGCGTCCGTACGCCGGCGATTTTGCTGTTGCAGTAATAAAACTTCAAACGCACGACTTATTTGTTCGGCGTAGAGCTACGACACTGGTACTGCTTGGAACTAACTACGGCTTCAATAGTGCCTTCTGCCGCAACGGTAAACATCCTTGCATCAAAAGTTAACCTGTTCTTTGGTGTAAAACTACGATTTTTCACAGTACGAAGTTTCTAACAGATACAGTACTAATGTTGAAACACCTTTAATTATGTTTTCAGAAATTTTCATAATTCAATGTGCTGCCGTAGATATGGTAATTATTAAGACCAGCAGACAGATTTCTTTAAAGCGGTTGTACTGAGTTTCTTCATCTGCGTAGGCGTCCCCCACTGTCGAGGAAAAGGAAGACCTTAAATCGTATCAGAAAACAATGCTCTATTTTAGGAAATTAAAACTTCAAACACACAACATCAACACCTAGGGCATTTCTGCAACAATTTTCCGGGAACTGCGAAATCTGTTCGGGCTGAGGTTCTTTTGGATGGAGCAGATTTTCATCTCTGGTAGATCAAGCGCCTTTCACAAGAGCCGCGAAATGTGTCGTTGTCACACGAAAGACAAAGGCGCCATTCCGCGGCCCATCCGGCCCCCCAGATAACGAATGCAAATCACGCTCGTAATTAGGGCTAGCCGCCCGCCCCTAGCTGTTTTTGTATTCTTTCGTGTCGTCGGCCAGAATATCCTATGCATTTGTCTTTGAAAAACTCGGTGGTGAAAAAAATTCTTAGTCTTTAGTCTTTAGGTGTTAGTGGTGCCTTGATTGATTTCTTTTGGCTGCGTTTTCGGCCCCGTCTTACAGAATGAGCACTTTCCAACTAGCTCAGCTTTTCGTTATGCCAGTTTTCTTTTCTGTCAACCTGCTGCCATCTTCTTTTCCTTCGCAGTGAAAGTACTGATCATCCCTAAAACCCCCTGCGAAAGCGTTCATCTAAGTGCCCGCAGGATCTAACGCAATGCAAGCTGTTGGCACCAACATATGACGTCATGACGTCAACTACGATCGCTGCTGTTAGTGTACACCGTACACAGGTTGCTTTTGAATACTTCGTTTCCACGGCACGTGGTACCTTAATAAAGTGTTTGATGTCTACGAGTCAAATGACGTCATACTGACTTCACGGTGAAGTCACCATGACGTAGCACGATCTCAGCCGCCGCAATGACGTCATATGGGGACGTCAGCACTTGATTAGGGTTTCTTTCATTACTCGTACTCACGATTACGACTACCTTGCGCGTTTGATTAGATATAAGATTCTTTCGTCTTAGCACGGAAAGTATGATATCTTTTCCATCTTTTTTTTCTTTTTCAACACCGTAGATTTTTCCGGGACGTGGAATAAGGGGCGTTCTTCAAATCCGCGAAATGTGCAACTGTCCCGCGAAAGACAAAAGCGCCATTCAGCGGACCGCCTGCCAAGCTAAGCAATGCAAATTGCGTGCGTAATTAGGGGCTAGCCACCAGGCCCGGGAGGCTTCTGTACTGCTTTGCCTGGTCGCTCCGGCAATTCGTTTTAATTCTTCGCCGGCCCAGAATAAAAGGAACGCTTATTGGCTTATTGGATTCCCCGCTGAGTTCAATCTTGTGGATACAGCATTCGGAGTGTGCAGCACAACTGCGCGTTTACGTTTATTTATTTCGAGCAAAGGAAGTTTGTGACGTCTTCGAGTTAGCCACTTCCCTGTTCGTCATTCTGATTAGCTCGTATTCTCATTTCCTTCTTTCCTTTTTTTTTGTATTTGCGCCTTGATTTTGCTGAACATGGTTTCTTCGCTGAGACCTCCCGGCTTGGATGTCGAAGGCCATTAGGGCTAGCAAAATCAAGTTTGCAGGCGTCCGCACAATTTAGTGCAGTGTGGCGAAAAGACATTTCCGGACTAAGACAGATAAAATGAAGGAAAGGCATGAGTGACCCAGATCCGAATTCCTGTGTCGTAGCAACTGAGAGATAAAGTGATGTTGCTGTGTTCTGCGGGCTCAGCCGAAGTGTATTATTCGCATGGTGAACATACTGGCACTCGCTGTTTCTCACTTCATTAGGTTGAATAATAGTTTTTTTAATTGAACTGTGGCGCATAGCGACATGAACAATAAAATGATGCAGGATTGTTGGAGCTGAGGAAGCACCGATCTTCTCCTATGCGGTGCGAACAAAAAAAAAATGTTCAACTGTGTGGACCTTATCAAGTTGTCCAATAGCAAATTTCGTATTGCCTCACAGTTTCATTTATATTTCCTTTTTATCCGCTAATAAGAGAGAGAGAGAACTAGATGAAAAAGAAGAGGTCGGGAGGTGAACCCTGTAGTACTAGCCGGTTTGATACCCTGTACAGCGGAGAGGGATATTAGTCAAAAAGAGAAGAGGCAGAGAGAAAAAAGAACACGCATGCACACACATACAGGATGTTCAAATCAATCGCTTTGGTGGATAATTTGAACGCAGAAAGCGTAGTGACGAACGTGGCCTTCGTCTGTGACACTTAAGTCTTATGAATGGCGCCAGACTTTTTTTTCCGAAAGAATATGGTCCTCAAAATTTATCGAACGCGTTGCAAAGCGACTGCCTCTGCGAACAGTAGGTACCGTGAACAGACGCACAGAATATGCTCAATCGTATTATCATGGCTGCAGTGGTAACAAGCTGCAGTTTCGAGAATTCCTATACTGAAGTCGTACGCATGAAAGTGGTGACCACTGAAAATTTCAGGCCTCACTGGACTGTTCGCAAAGCTTTTCGATGACTTTTGACCATTTCTGCCTGGCCACGTATGAAGAAAGCCGCCTAGTTAATTCTAAAGTTAACACGGACACAAGCGGTAAGCCTGGAATTTTCATTAAATGTGTACACAAGACGACACATTTCAAGAACTATCAGATTACCGACAACAGTCATTACCATGTGACAACAGATGCTTCGCGAACTTCACTTTTCTATACCTTATTGCAACTGGGCGTAGAGGCCTATCTACACGATACTGTATTCTTCGTAGGAAAGCACAAGTACACATCATAACTGAACAAAGGGAAGCACGCAGGATAGTTGAGTTTGTTTTGGAGACAACATTAAGCTCAAGAAGCGTTTAAAACCCTTTTTATAGCAGCACATAGTGGCCAGTGGATGTACAGCGCTCTAAAAACTGTTGCTCTTCGAATCAGCATCGAAGATGTCTTGTAATTATAAAAGTGCGAGATGTTGTTAGAAAGGCTGAGTCTCTTCCAACCACCACCTGGCCCTCTTCTTGAAACTAGTGACTGCTGCCTCGTTCTGATGTCACAACGAGACACGTGACCAGACTGAGTACGCCAAGTGCCACTTTTTCTGTAGAAAGGTTCTCAATACGACGGCGAGTCACCCAAGCTAACAACTGAATGGATGAATGGTGTGCTTTCTTATTTTGGTCTTCGTTTTTGCAGATACACAAAGCACTAAATTATCATTTTAATTTTCCAGGGGCAGAATGAGGTTGGTAGTCGAATGATTACAGAAGTACCTATTCTTTTGCTAACGCGATTTGACGCTCTTTAAAGCTCAACTAATATGAATCCCTTTGCAGAAACCTTGTACGTTTCCTTTAACATTTGTTTATCAGATACGTGTGTTCATCTAGCTCTCCAAGGCGCGAGGCTTCACATACCGGGCCGGGACTTATGCTTCCCAGACAGGGTAATAAGCCCCCAACCTACATATTAGGGACATTTTGAGTACCTTCAACAACATCACAAAGCACTATCAGTTAGGGCGTAGGTCCTTTCTATTGTCACACGAAAAGTTGTCTAGGCCACAGGCACTCTCCCTTCGCATGCTTCAGAGAGAAACATACCCTAGTCTCACAAAATATAGCCATTACTACGACATATCATAACTTTGTCTGGACTGCCACAATCGCAGTGATTTGAACCACATTCTCTGGAGGTGCACCAATTTACAAAAAAAAAATGAATTTTCCGAAAGCTCCCATCATGTGATGTTCACAAGTCCGGTTCTCATACTCAAGGCTCTCCAGAAGGCCCACGATGCGGCGGTGAGGCTAGGTATCCCGTCCCAACGTGGGAGCAGCCCGCGATCCTACCCCTATAAAACGGGGGTGGAATCCTTAGCACAATAATAGAAGTTTTTCATCCATTCGTCCATTTGGATCGCGTGAACTAATGAACAGCGTGTACAAAAGTACATCCTTCTACTAAGCAAAGAAATGATGGACCGCTTTCCGACAGTCGTTTTCGTGTGTGTGTGTGTGTGTGTGTGTGTGTGTGTGTGTGTGTGTGTGTGTGTGTGTGTGTGTGTGTGTGTGTGTGTGTGTGTGTGTGTGTGTGTGTGTGTGTGTGTGTGTGTGTGTGTGTGTGTGTGTGTGCGTGTGTGTGTGTGTGTGTGTGTCATCGTATTGGAAGGGCGTCAAGACCCGCAGAACATGCCTGAAGACATTCATTTAAAACTAGCAGATAGAAAACACAGTGTCATTATTGCAAACACGTCATTGATTTTCATGTACAGATAAGTGTCCGCGTTTATCAAACTCCCTTGTACAGAAAAAAATTGGTCTCTTCGACTGTCATCGCTTATAGTGCACGTCGTTGCATTTGGCGTGATTTGGTGAGCAAATACCTGTCACTCCGCGGCACGGTTGTTCGATTGTCTCGCAGAACACTACGATTGAGCTGTGCCTAGAGAATCGCTGACAGCGCGGCGCTGCGTATGTGTTATTCTTCATTTCTTGAATGTTGCTCTGTTCTTACTATTGATGAAAAGGATGAAAAAAAAAACGTTCGTCAAATTGCTCAAACTTTCCTGACAAATAGGCAGTGACTTCACACACTCTTGAAGGTTTCGGGCTCCCTTGTTTGTTTTTGTTTGTTTCCTGAACGCCAGATGTTGCTTGCTCAGGCCAAACTGTGTCTTGCCGTCAGTTGCATTCGCTTCCGTGTGAGCAACATGCCTTCAGGCGGAACGCACAACGTTACGGTAGATCCTGCGAGTGAAAGCATACACTTCCGAAAAGCCGACATGCACTGGAAACTGCACAAAGTTGCGCTTGTTCCTGATATTTATTTTTTTTTCTCTTGAAGCGGCTCGAGATAAATAAACAGCCTACGCAAACAACACAGGAAAAAAAATTCATAGCCTCGTTGCAGCTGCGTATAAACCTCCTCGAATTGCTTGGAGAGACGGTAGCGGAGCATATGTTTTTAATAACATGCAAATGTCACGCACGCGACGTTTCAGTGAGATGTTTTTCACTCGTTCCGGTCTTTTGCGCGAGTTCTAGCTCAAAAAACCAAATTGTTAGGATCGAAGAGAAAAGCTTCTTTTTTCTTCGTGTTATTCATTTTCGCAACGCTTCACTACAGCCAACCGTGAGCTACGCTTGCTCTCAAGCGAGCCAATTCAACGCGCGTCGAAGCATTTAACGGCACAAGCCAAAGCGGAAGCTCAAGCTAAAGTCGCTCGTTTCTCTTGGTCGCACCATCGTGTTTACTTTCAATTTCAGTTTTGCTTAGGAAACTCAAAGTTTTGAGCGAAAATGAGTAAAGACTTTTCGTTTCGTGCTACCCGGATGTTAGCTAATGCTAAAGTCGGATTGAAGAGTTGAAAAACGCAGTGAAAGCCTCCCCATCTGCGCCTGTTTTGTTCAATCTTTAACTGAATCACATCGCTGTAAACTCAGTTCCGTTTTGTCGATTCCGAGCTTTCTGCGAGTATGAACCTCGAGCCATTCTTTTGTTCAAGACGCAGTCGAGCATAACACGTCAAGGAATGTGCAATGCAAACTGAGGTTTTAATAAAGCTTCACGCAGCATTCTAGAGTTATTTCGTGGCATGCAAGTAATTTCATTCTTATTTTTTTGTTGCTTTCCCAATATCTGGTTCTTGGAGAATTTTGTTTTATCACACAATTGCTTTACTGCAAGCCTCACCTGGCTTCATCATTTTCCTAGCTTACTGCTTAACAAAAAATAAGAGCACCTCTAACGCCGTCATTAGAATTCGTATTTAACGTGAAAGAAAGGTAAATAAAGCGACAAGGACTTAGTCTCAAGTCTGGGAGGGAAGTGAAGGATTGAACTTTGACGTCAGTGTTAATCAAATCCTTTACTCGGTGTGACCGCGCTCATTATGGTACATTTACGCGTTGTTCTCGCCACTAAAAGAAACAAGAGAAATAAAAGCGTGATTAAAAAGCCTCAAGTTTAAGCGTTGTCTTCATTACATTTACAGCATGCGCAATCAATATTGCATGGTTCTAAAATTTCATTGCGGCCTGTGGTGAATGTCTCCCAATGTACAGTTTATTAGAAACCGCCTAAGAATTAACGTGTAGCCTATTACACAGTTTGTTTCGTTTAAGAAAATCGATATTCCGTCTCATGTGCGCACTGTCTTTAATGCAAGTCTGCTTGAGTATTTCAGATATAATGCTCTAGTCTACGTTGTGCACTTTACTGAAATGAGTAAGCAAAATAAAGGGAAGTCCCTGCAACAACCACTAGAGCTACCTAAGGCATTGTGGTATTGATTTTTCTGAATACAGTGTTACTATTGTTAAAATTACGGTGCGCCTGGAAAACCACAAAGGAGGAGCAACCGGCTCATTAAGGATGCGCCGGCTGGCATAGATGGTTGTGACGTCAGCACGGGAATGAAAAGGAAAAAGGGGTGAGTGAGACAGGAAAGGGAGAGGGATAGTTCAACGCTTCAGAGCTTGGTAATAAGAGTAGATTGCGGGTAATGCTAGCGTAATTGGCACTCGCTGCTTTCACGACGTCCCTGTCAAAGATGCTGGGGTGGCCCTTTGTCCTAAGCCGTCGGTTCTTCCGAAGGAATCTTTTTGCTCTTGCGCCTAAGGCAAGAGGAGTGACAGTGCAGCGTCCGCCATAAATGGCATACCCAGGGGGGAGTGGGGTTAGGGGTTGAAATTTCTTCTCCAAAATTTGGAAACTTTGAGTATGTATGAACGCGTGCACACAAACACACACGAAAATACATTATTTACGGGTGAAAAGTCCTTCGCCTCTACCTGAAAAAAGTTTTCGATCTACGCCTGTGCAGGCCATGGCAGCTTCGCGCCTCAAGTGTGTGACTGCTAAACTCGAAGAAAACGCGCTGTCGATTTCCCACCCCAGTGACCGCTTTGAGATGCGGCATAAGGGGGAAATCCTGTGTCCTCATTTATAGGGCAATGTTAAAAGGCACTAGGTTGTTACAACTGTCGCAGAAGTCGGAAAATCTGGACTGCTAAGCCTAATCACATGGGTCGGAGTTCCAGTCTGGTGGCCGCGTTTAGATGGGCATGGGAGCGAAAGATCCTATGCACTTATACTTGTGTGCATGTTGAAAAACTACTGCTGTCAAAAAAAACTGACACTGGTAGGTTGTTGCGTCACAGTGATGCTGATTCCAACCTTAAGGATGTATCCCTAGCTTTATGCAACGTCCCGCCCTCGTTCACAACATAATTTCTGCAAACATGGCCTCATCAAGCGTGAAGACCACTAGACGGCTCTACGCGTTCCTGTCATAGAGTACATAGTTATTTAAATTGTTAACGACTTTCTGCTAAAAAATATTTATGGCAGCTTTCAGCTCTCCCTAATACTCTACAGCAGTAAACATTTTTTTCTAAACACCCCTTACGGCATCCCTATGAGTCGTATCTTGGCGTTCACATGTGAACGGACCTTTTATTATTATACAACATAGTGTTGAGCACTAATGGCAGTTACTCTGCATAGATGCGCCGAAGCATATACAGAATGAATCGCTGGCAAATTCCAAGCACTTTTTAAATGGTACAAAGTTATCGTCATTAGCCTTTTTCAGTTTCAACCGGCGAAACATTTGGAAGTGTCTATAGTGGGGAAACTGTTTAGTATCACCGCCATTTCACTGTAGGAAAGAGAAATGATCAACGTCAAGAACGTGCACGCGCTCTCTCTACATCTTCTTCTGCAGCTTCATCCTCCGCTGTTTTGCAACGAGAACACGTGCGCCGATTGCTCCGGCATGAGCTCTTAATAAGCCCGATAAGTGAGACTATATATATATATATATATATATATATATATATATATATATATATATATATATATATATATATATATATATATATATATATATATATATATATATATATATATATATATATTAAAGAAGTGTAGTGTATACCTAAGGGCTCGTTTTTCCGTGTTTTTACACAATATTATTGAAATATAACAGACAATAATGCCAAGGAAAGTATAAGGGAAGCTATTGGACCAAATTGTAGTATAACTATGAAGAAAAGTGGGGGAAAAGATAACTTGTGCTTATATATATATATATATATATTGTTGCGGGTTCGCGGCTATGCAGCTATGCGGGCGGTGCGAAGAAGAAGACGACGACGTTTTTGGGCTGTTCGAAATACACAACGGCTGCCATCTTGACTGCTGGAGTACTTTTCTACTCTAAAGTAGTAAATACATTCGCAACATTTTGGTGGAGGTGCTGGGTACGACGCAAGACGGAACTTCGAAGCGGACGTGTTCTCGACTGCCCGACCATGGCAACAGAAACCAATTCTGCCGCTCCTGTTTCAGCCGCGACTCCGGCGCAGCCTGTACAGCCGGTCGTATTGACGCAACCGCGCGACCCTGGCAACTTCTGCGGCACCGACCATGTTGACGTTGACGACTGGATTCCGAAGTTCGAGCGGTTTGCAGCAGTGTACCGGTGGGACCCTACGATGATGCTCGCCAACGTTGGCTTCTATCTCTGCGGAACAGCTGGCGCGTGGTTCGAGGCTCATGAAGCGGACATAACCAGCTGGGATACTTGCAAACAGAAGCTTCGTGACCTGTTTGGTAAGGCCGTCGGACGCCAGCGGGCCGCTTCTAAAGAACTCTCTGGTCGGGCACAAACTACGACCGAATCATATGTCACCTACATCCTTGACGTTCTCGCCCTTTGCCATCGTGCCGACCCCAACATGTCCGAGGAAGACAAAGTAAGCCATTTACTTAAAGGCATTGCAGATGATGCTTTTAACATACTGGTTTCCAAAGACTGTTCCACCATTGATGACATCATCAAAGAGTGCCGCCGATTCGAAGAGCTGAAGAGTCGCCGGGTCGCCAAGAATTTCTTGCGACTTCCGAACACGGCCGCTACGTCATCTTGCGAGGACCTTCAGCCGCCATGCAGTCAACCACATAACAACGAAAGTGTGGTTCGCATCGTTCGTAGAGAAATCGAGGCCGCGTCTCCGTCTTTTCTGACCCGCCCATCTGATGATCGACCAACGATCTCGTTGATCCAACAGGTCGTGAGAGAGGAGCTGGCAAACGTTGGGCTGCAGCCTGTGTGTTCGTTGACGGAACCTCGGGTCAGTACCATAGCGCCTTCTCCTGCACCAGAAAGATTCCGCCGCTATCGTGATCCTGCTCAGTGGAGGACACAGGACGACAAGCCTATATGTTTTCATTGTCATGGTGTAGGACACATCTCCCGCTACTGTCGTTTCCGCACGTATCCACCTCGGTCGTTTCCTGGCTATCGACGTGACGACAACCACCGGCCCCTGCAGTACAGCGCTCGTGACGATGGACCGTACAATGGCACTCCTGCGACACCAGTCCGCCGGTCCAGCCGTTCGCCGTCCCCGCATGACCGTCGCTCCAGGTCACCTCAGCACCGCCGCTATTCGTCGCCCCACCCTAGTGGACGCCCTTCTTCGGAAAACTGAGCAATGCAGCTCCCGGAGGTGACGCTGCATTGGACTCCCGACCTGAAAACCCTCTGCTGACCTTGACTACGGACAAGAACCTGCTTGATGTAGAAGTGGATGGCCTTCCTGTTACTGCCCTTATTGACACCGGCGCACATATTTCAATTCTGAGCTCTGACCTCCGTGCACGATTAAACAAGGTCCTTACGCCGCCAGAGTCCCTATTTGTACGTGTCGCTAGTGGAGCGACCCCGGCTGTGCTCGGAATGTGCACCGCGCGTGTGAGATTCGCCGACCGCCAGACGTCCGTTCTATTCCATGTTCTCGCTCACTGTCCACATGACGTCATCCTTGGACTCGATTTTTTGTCCGACCACTCCGCTGTAATTGACTGCTCAGCCGGCGTCGTGCAACCGGCTCATGCAACCGGCGTCGTGCAACCGGCGGTCGTGCTCAGCCGGCGTCGTGCTATATATATATATATATATATAGCGAGAGAGAGAGAGTGAAAGTGAGAGAAGAAATTCAATAAAGAAAGAGAAATTGTTGACGATTCAAAACCACGAAGCCTTGATCCGCAGGTGAGCGTCCTCAACCCTCGTCAACACAGAGGCGCTAGCGCACCAAATAATAGAGTTGTACAGTGTAGAATGGCAAGCGGGGGGGGGGGGGGGAAGAGAAGTGAATAGGACGAGGAGAGATGCGATCACAAATAGGAAAGGAATGAGTTCGTGAGAGATTAAAGCACAGCGTATTAAGAATGATAAAAAGAAAAAAATATATAAATATACAGATAAAAATACAGAAAAGAATGAAAAAGAAACCATTCGAATGAAATAAATGAATAAATAAACAGAGAAAGCAAAAGACAAAGAGCAAGTACAAGCGAAACCAAAGTAACTGGAACGAAAATAAGGATAAAATCGCTGAAATGTGAAAAAACAAAACCTCAAATGCCCGAACTACACACGTGCCAATAATCTCCTACGTCGCTCCTTAGCATTGCTACTGCGGCGCAAGCTACGCCACTTCTTTCTTTATTTGTTAGCTTTTGCGTTACGATAGGTAAACTAGGTGCTGCAGAATGTATTCTTGTAATTCGGGAAAGCAGCATGACGCCAATCAAGTTCACCATTTTCACTAAGTTTGCTTGGAGCAAGCAATGTGCACATAATAGTTTACCGAGCTACATCAGGTGATATTTATTGATCTGGTGAGAAAAAAAAACCATCACCTGGCAAAGGCGAACCACTCTCAATCAGCGATCATGTTCAATCAGACTTTCACCACATTAGCCCTTCCTACTGATACATTCGAACGTACGTCTTTCTAATTATTTTGTATTTTTGTGTCCTATTCGTGGAATATATGTGACCAGCATACGGGAAATGTATGCAGTCCTGAAAGAAGACGTATGCAGTTATTGGAACGAGTGTGCAAATATATCCATATAAAAGACGTATGAACTCACTCGATTTGCATAAGAGATGTGTTATTGTGTCTTAAAGCCCTGGGACTTCAACAGTTTTGAAATGATTGCAAATGCGTGGAACAACGCAGTGGTAAACTTGTAGTGAATCTGTCTCAAAACCACAATTATGCTACACACTAAAAAATACAAAAGCTTTGTATTTTTGTAAAGGGTTTGTATTGTTGTTGAAGAACCACGGGGTATCGCATACGCGCTTTTCATAAAGATTTTTTTCAGGCTTTTTTCATGAAGAGTTTTTTCGTTTGCACTGTAAGGTGTTACGTTTATAGTACAGTTTAACCAGTTTCTTCACGTATAATTTCATACCAGGGGTGGTATGAAAACGTCACTACAGAATTTCTGACACTGCCCAATCTAAAACCTATTGTCTAAGTTTCTGCCGACGAAAAAAATTACAAACGTTAACGTGAGCTTATCTTAGACACATGTCGATAAAAGAACACAAAACATTGGAGAGATGAATTCCACAAGGTAATGAGATTGTTCGAGCAGGAGGGAGATTCGATTTTCTGGCGATATCTTTCGAACTTCTCGATCCAATTTCCTGACAGAAAAAGTAATAACCCGCCGACATACGTGGCAGGTTGCGACAATTTAATTCTGGCTCTTCGCTTGTTCGACAACTCCGCAGACGACTAGTTTTGACATCCGCCCCATCTAAATTGGTTTTGAAGGTCACAGAGGATGTACGGGTAAGGCAAGAGCTCGCCCAATCCAATGGGTACCGCGAGCCTTGCCGATTGCCCCAAAATAACGCAGGCGGGACTGCGTAGATTTTAAACTGTGTGCAATGTAGCCTACCCGCACATATGCGCGGAATTTGCGAGCACGCTACATTCCTGGGCTATTATTATTTATTTATTTCAGAAGTGCTGCCAGCCTCACACATGAGGCCTTAGGCAGGGGCGGGTGATACAAAAAAGAAAACAAATATGAAGATACAACAAGAAAGGAAACACGTGACGTAGAGCTACACCATGAAGAACTAGTGCATCAAAGTAAAACGCCAGTACTTACACAATTGTAGTGGTTTACGTACACGTACAAAAAAAAAACTATGATGAGAAACATCTGCTCATACAGAAGTAAGAAACAAATATCATGTAACGGTTCAAAAAATCGGCAACATTTCAAAAATACAACGCATTGATATGAAAAAAAGTGATGAAAATGATAGAAATGATTATGCCACGTTACTGCACGTGGGCCATGTAGGCACAATTCACTGCATATGTAACTTCAATTTTTTTTTTGCAAAAACCGTTATGCTGACGTGTGTGTAGGGGGGCCAGAGCCCTATGCACTTGTGTTCATGAGATTTCTTTTCACTGGTCTCGCGCAACATTGTCTATAATGTTGCAAAAGAAGTCAATTCAATTTAAATTGACACAGACGGGAGTTTTCACCCATTCCGCACATCACCACCAGCTGATTAAACTGTCTAATTCTCCCTTGAGAATTTAATACAACTCCGCAGAAAATGTTTTCTGTGTGTCTGCAGGTGATGCGCAACACACATACAGCCTCTCAATAGAGCATTACAGCTTCTACGAGACTCGATATTAGGACCGCGGTATACTGTAGGTCTGTGGTAAAGCACCACTTGTGCGTTGGGCGCCACGAAAGAGCTGTTGACCGAATTGCGAGCCACGAACCCTAACAAAGCTTTTTTTAAAGAGCGTATTTCTCGCATGGCGAATGTCTCCATGTGCCATTATGTGTTTTTCAGTGTGTATCAGCACCTGCAACAGAAAGTCCCTCGAATATCTAGGCTAACATCAACATTTCATTTAAGTGATTCTTTTTCTCCATAAAAAAACCGTGAAGATGCTTCCACTTGGCGCTTACTCCAGATGAATATAGTTTCCGAAGCCTATAATCCAGCACACTTTTTACGTAGCCTAGTAGTATGCCGACTGTTTTTTTTTTCTGTGAAGGGTACTCAAACTTGCACTATTAGAGGTGGGAATGCTTCAAGCAGTCCGGTCTTACTAAGAATGTCCAGTCCCTTTCTCCCCCACTACACGCTCTCTCCAGTACAGCCCAGCACGACAAGCGAAAACTGATTGGCAATGACAGCCAGAAGGCATTGACAGATAGCTTACAGTGCACTGCATAGAAAAAGCTGCAATGATAAGACACTTATTTCTATCCACAGGGAGAGCTCGGACGTATTTTAAAGAAAGTGCTTTCTTGGCTGTTGCCTTACACACCATCTAATAATCACGACAACAATTTTAACCGCTTTCCGCACGCAAACCGCTTCTTGGGGACCAGTCGACCCTTCCTGGCGTCATACCAACACTGAAATATCATGCCTGCACAAACCAATAACGACCAAGCAAATGACACCCCTGCCGACACACCAGCATACACCCACACACGCAAACTTTGGCTCGTATCCTCACAGCTAAAGTTTTGTACCGTAATGCAAGTTGGCGTGTCAGTGAGAATTGCGAAAGGGATGTGTCAGAGGCGGAAATCAACCGGGCTTTCCAACGCACGTTAATCGATTTGCGCAGTAAACACCGAACTTTCAGAGACGGATAAACACCCGATATGTAGAGAACAGCAGGACGTGGGATGTCACCATCATTGCGAGACAACGCAATCTATTCACCGGGTGTCCACAGCGAGAAGCGATATCATATTTCACCCCCAACGTCACGCCTGATGGCTCGCGATCACAGTTGGGAAATGGCTCAGCTCCAAAAATAGAGTCACGACTGGCACACCAACCTTTCAGTGTCGCGAGAAGACCGAAGATAAGGGTCAGGCGCAGCGCGTAGAAAGGTTTCCCCTCTTCCCTTTTTTGATAACTCAAATTATATGCCAACACTAAGCGATGAAACGTGAAGAACACACACGACACGCAATATAAAAAATAGTAGAGAAAACTTGGCTAATTGGGTGGCCCTTGTGGTAATATTAGCGCGAGAAGATGGTAACACGAGGCAAAAAAACTACGCAAGCCATGAACCAACAAATAAATTGCTATATATTCCTCACGAAAATTGTCAAAGAGAGATAGCCATGGTTTTTCTCACACGCGGCTGGCCGCAGCTCGGTAATTTAGCGAGTGCCTGCGTCGGGACACGTCATAAACAAGACGGAGACGTTGCCTGCGGTTTATCAGATAAGTAATAACGATGCGCCAAACGCAGGAAAAGGGAGGAAGAAAACTTGAAGTGGCCATATTGTCAGTTATTCTTTATGGGTAGGAACCAAGAAGAGTAGCAAACGAAAGAGGGAGCTTCAACTTAAGAAAACAGCACCGAGATTAATGAGAGCCGTGTCACGTAGAGCGTACTAGCTTGGCGAAGGCTGATGAGACCTTTCGGACCATGCAACTCGTGAGGAAAAAAAAAAGTTAGATAACAGTGCCTCTTATCACCGACCTCCAGCCTCAACGTTTTCGCTCAAGCTCACAAAAAGTGCATGCAACAGAAGAAAAAAAAATCCGCACACATGTGCGCACACATAATGTACTAAATTGGGTAGCAAGGGACCTTTACGGGATAAAAAGAAAAGGTGAAAAGGAAAGGAGACCATCATCTCGGAAACTGCAACGAGGGATTCAGAAGGAATGGATCCAGGACGCTGCAACAGGGCCGCCTATCTCGGTTTAGACGCGAAATCGGGGGCCGCATTTTCGTGACAGTGAAGTGCTGGGGCCCTAGGTGGCGCTTCCGGCGCTATGAAAGAGGGCCGTGCCCTGCGAATGACATGAACGCAGACGCACCATCCCTGACATTGGCGTTCGCCGACCGCCCTTTTTCCGCACTATTACGGTCCATTGAGTGCCCGCTAGGTTCTTTTGCTCGTTTATTTCATCTCTCGAATCGTGCCCATGTGTGGGAAGGTCGTTTCCCGATTCAAAGCGCCGACCACCATTCACCTTCGGTGCCGTTTGCCCTTGGTTCACCTGATGTGGCCTGGGAGACGTTTTGATGCGTGATAACCCTTATCTCTCGACCATTTCACACCGAAAATACCATGTCGACATCCACAGCGGTGAAAGGCCCGCTTTGTTCGGCTGCGCCTTGATTCGAAACCCGCCAGAAGGGAATATCCAGAAAGCCTGTAGTTGGCAAATGTTCTACGGTCTTTGTAGCCCTTCCGCCAGGTTGAAAACATTCAATATTTTTTCTTTCACATCCCGTCAAAGGTTGGTAGATCGACAATTGGTAAAGTTGAAATATAGCCGAGTTGGGAAGTGTTAAATAGAGAAAAGTGAGGACTGGTTTTGCACTGTAATGTTACCGGCGCAGTCACCAGATATAAACGTCCAACTGGCAGTAAATGGTAGGTAACTTATCCACGGAGCTCCTTTTGACACAGACTTATGATATAATAATTTATTTTGCTGCATAGAATGTAACGTACGCACCATATATAATGTCAAAGTTTAATTGAACACAGTTACAAAATTGTTTCCCTTATTAAGCAACCTATATGTGAAAGAAATGTACATGAAGTGAGCTATTTTTGGCGAAGGTTTTCGGCCCTTCTAAAGCATAGGTTTTTTTTTTGCTTCAACTATATTTTATCATGCACAGAATTTACGTCATCGATGTAGCTAAACACTATGCCACTAAAACACTCCTGAAGAGTTCGCCAAACCGGTCTTCTTGCACGTTAAAGAACCCCAGGTGGTCAAAATTTCCGGAGCCCTCCACTACGGCGTCTCTCATAATCATATGGTGGTTTTGGGACGTTAAACCCCACAAATCAATCAATCAAAACCGGTCTTCTTTCGTAAACCCATGAATTTGCCAGGCGAAGTTTTTCATCTGACAATTAGCCAAAAGCCAATCGCAGTGTCGGTTGAAAGGAAGATGATTATGCACTGTGAAAGATCAGTCACATTGCGATGTGCGTATTTGTAAGCAATACTTCTTTCCCAACCTTGTAAGTTATGTACCCGAGTGCCGTCATGCCAGCTTGTGTACAACCCCAAACGTCATTTCATTTCATTTCATTTTATTACCTTAAAGGTCCCCAGGGGGACATTACATAAGGGGTGGGGTTACAAAAAACGTACAAAAAAGCCATGAATTAGTTTGAAAAATGGCTTGTGACGCTATGCATAAATGTTGATGTACAGGTGATTGCTGCAATATGGTGGGGGAGGTCATTCCAGTCTTTTGCTGCACGAAGAAAAAATGAGGCAGCAAAAGTAACGGTGCGGGAACGTTGACGGGCAACTTGAAAGACATGGCCAATGCGATATGACCTGCGAAATGGGGGGAAATGTAAGGTTCGATTGCAAGTGGACTGTGAAAAAGTTTATGGAACAAGCAAAGGGTGGCAATGTGGCGGCGGGAAGATAGAGGGGACAGGCCAGTTTCTTCTTTTAAAGATGACACGCTAATGTGATAGGCATATGAGGAATGAATGAATCCAGTAGCACAATTTTGAAGTGATTCGAGTGCAGCAATGAGATACGCGTGTTGTGGGCTCCAAATTGACGATGCATATTCAAGCTTGCTTCTTACGAGGGACTGATATGCTAATAATTTTACATGGCGGGGTGTGTTGCGCAGATGACGTTTTAGGAAGCCGAGAGTACGATTAGCAGCTGCGATGATAGTCCGGATGTGCTCAGCCCAAGTTAGGTCACTGCACAAAGTTAGGCCAAGGTATTTGTAGGATTGCACAAGTTGAACAGGAGTGTTAGAGATTACGTAGGAAGTGGTGAGCGGGTTATGGCGACGCTGAAACGACACAAGTTTACATTTGTTAGGATTAAGTTCCATTTGCCACCGTTCACACCAACGCTGCACTTGGTTAATGTCACTTTGGAGGCTAATTTGATCAGATACATTCGTTACTGTGTGGTACAAAACGCAGTCGTCAGCAAACATGCGTATGTTACAAGTTAAGTTCGTTGGTAGGTCATTAATATATATTAGAAATAACAAGGGGCCAAGGACGGAACCCTGAGGGACACCTGGTGTAACTGGAATAAAGTTGGAGAGCTGATCATTTACAAGGACAGATTGGGAACGGTTATGTAAGAATTCTTGGATCCAGATTAAGACAGCGGGATGTAAGTTTAAGTGGGAGAGTTTCAGTAACAGGCGTTTGTGAGGTACCTTATCAAATGCTTTGGTGAAATCTAGAAATATGGCGTCGGTTTGAAGGTTATTATCGAGATTGGAATGAAGGTCATGTACAAAAAGTGCTAGTTGAGTTTCGCATGAAAACCCTTTTCGGAAGCCATGTTGTGCAGGATGAAAAAAATTATTCTTGTCAAGAAAACTGATAATGTGAGTGAATATGACGTGTTCCATGATTTTGCAAGGCACTGAAGTTAATGAGATGGGACGATAATTTACAGGCGAATTTTTGTTACCAGCTTTGAAGACTGGAATGACCTTCCCTTTTTTCCAATCGTCGGGCAGTTGGCCTGTGACAAGTGACTGCGAAAACAATAAACATAAATATTCGGCACAGACATCTACAGTGTTTTGAGGAACTTGGAGTTAATATTGTCTACACCCGCGGAGGACGACAGCTTTAGGTTGTTAATTATAGATATTATACCAGACACGGAAAATGTGATGGGTGGCATCAAGAGTTCGGTAGTGGAAGTAGGCATGTAAAATGAAATGTCTGTTTCTTTTGTGAACACTGATCCAAATGCGCTATTAAAGATGTTTGCACAATCAACGTCACTTACAGGTCTGCCGGCATTGTTGGTGAAGTTAGTAGACTGCGTGGGGTGAGGGTTGATTATTTCAAAAAACTTGCGTGGATCACTTTTTAGAATGGTCGGCAAGTTATAGTTATAGAAAGAGTGTTTTGCTTCGCATATCTTTCCTAGGTAGTCATGTTCGGCTACATAGTATTTTTCCCATGCGCATTGGCTTCCCTTCTGTTTGGCTGAACGAAAGAGGCGTTTCTTTTTGTTTTCTAGGCGTTTTAATGTTTTGGTGAACCAGGGCTTTTGAGTGTCGGTCTGGAAATTGAATGTGGGTATATGTTTTCTCACAAGATAATCCACTTTGTCCGCAAATAATTTCCAGCTATCTTGCACTGATCTATTTTGGAAAAATGATTCGAAAGATGGAAAGAAAGAGCGGAGTTCATCAATGATAGCTGTGTAATTTCCTTTGTCATAAAGACGTATAGTTTTTTTTTTACTTTTCTGACGAGACACCGGTTTGAACGTAAACTCAGCATGAATTACCTTGTGATCGCTAATTTCTGGAAGATATGTAATGGACGAAAGGCTGTCAGGGTGATTTGTTAGTATTAGGTCAAGGGTATTGGCGCACGTTTGAGTTACGCGAGTTGGTTCAGTTACAAGTTGGGTTAAGTTAAAGTTGAGGCACACATCAAGAAAGTCGTGCGCTTCGGGTTCTCCTGACGTCAAAGTAACTTGATTTACCCAGTCAATGAGAGGATGATTGAAATCCCCAAAAAGAAGAATGCGGGCGTTAGGGTATGCAGTAGTTAAATCATTTAACGTGTCGTTAAGCTTACTAGCAAAGTCGGGAGTGCTGTGGGGAGGTCTATAACAGGCACCGATTAAAACAGTTTCAGGAGTGGCATGGCAAAGAAGCCATATAATTTCAAGGTCAGTCTGAATGTTAAGTGCATTACAAGAAATATCTTTGCTGATTGCAATAGCCACGCCCCCGCCTCGCCTGTCTATACGGTCCTTGCGAAACACCGTAAAATTTGGAAGGTCTGTAAGAACTTCATGGTCGCTAATGTCACTGTATAGCCATGTTTCTGATAACAGTATGCTTCTGACGAAAAAAAAACACGTGACGTGAATGCACAGTGACAAAAGCCTCACGGCAAAAATAATGTTAATGTTCTCCCTATTTTTATACGGGATATATCGGCTCGTGGCGGAAATATACGACTCTGTTGAACGACCACAGTTACAAAAAAGGCAAGCCCTCTTGGCATCGGAGTGCGCCCCAGCCTAGCGCCACGACAACGGCAATGTGAAGGAATAACCCCGATCCTCAAACGTGAAGCCTGCTTGCGACTAACGAGATGTAGGTCACGTGCATCATAAAAGTGGACTTGAGCCCATTTCGGGACGTGTTACTTTCCGCGTGCCTTCCTTTAGCAATTCCATTTTGGTATGAGAAAAAAAAGCAGGCAGGGAGGCATGGATAGGGGCCCGGATTCAATTTACGGCCCGTGTCGACAACCGAGCCACACACACTAGGCACATGCGAGCCACACACTTGGCACGTACACATTTTCCAGTGGCAACACATATTACAGGCTCGTCATTCCCAAGTGCGACGTTCCTGAGCTAAAGACGTACAAAGACGCTGAAAGTAGCGGTCTGAATTTCGCGTTTGCCGAAAATCGTCAAAGAGTACGACCCAGACTAACACGTGCACGTGGAGGTCAAGTGTAAACAAATAGGGCTATTCCACATGTCTGCTTGCACTTTTTTATTGCCAACGTGCCGTAGAAAATGTACTGAGGAATGAAACATCACGTGGCGATAAACAGAGGTACGCGTTAAAAAAAACATTACCATCTGTAGAATTCTGTGTACCGTGCTGGCTCCACCAGAGATCGCATGTACGGGGCTAGCAGCATGAGGCACACCGGCCGTGTTGGATGGGCGACAAAAATGAGCCCAGGCTCCAGACTAAAAAATGTGACTTTGCCAGAGTCTGAGTTTCAGCTAGTCGGTAATGCCGTGCTCTCGAAAGTGTTCGGTGGGAAAAGACGACGCCAGCGAATAAGGACGTACAGAGCGCTACACACAGAGCGATACAAACAACAAACAGAACGTTGTGAATGCACAGAGCTGTGACCGAAGATGACAGACAAAAAGACGACTCTGTACACAAGACATTGTATTTCACATGTAACCATCGCATCTAATGATTCAGTGTGTTAATGCTGTGTCGTATACCAAACGTCATAAGTGTCTATGACGAATAAGGGATACATGTTCACAAGGATACTACAGTTGTAGTTTTGAGTATCCCGGAAAATGCAATTGACACCACACATGCAAGCCTCAGAAAGACGCTGCCATTTAAGATGGACCATGGCATGCTTCCAACCCGAAGTGCTGACCTTGGCGTGACATCGTCGGTCTGTGTGCTGCTCGCAAGACATGTTATGAATTCGTACAAGCGACTCTAAATAAATCAAATTCGCATGCGATTTTAAATGATAGCTTTGGCTAACATGGGAATACGAGGTTGTGAGGTAACAAACAGGTTCAGCGTGCATAACGGTAATCGGCACTTCAAATCAGCAACTAAGTACAATAATTAACTATTGTAGCTAGCAATAATGTAATACTGTATCTATTAGAGGAATTCCCCTTCTGCTGGGCCAATCTTCTCTAATGAATCAGTGCCATGTTTGGAGGACAAGAAGAAGTAGAAGATGATGATGAAGCGACACTAGCTGCCACCTATTGATAGTATCGCCCAGACCGAGTTCGGTTGAAACAGACAAGGAACATACAGTAAAAATTATTTAAATCAGTAGGTTGTACATTACTGCCATTCCAAGCGGTCGTTCAGAAAAACAAGTATTTTATGTTGAGAAAGAACAGAAACAATCCTTGTGATTATAGTGCGCTGCCTAGAATAGAGTTGCCGTTATTTGAGGAAAGAGAGAACACAAATTAGTTCAAATTATGCAAAGCTACTCAGTAAGCTTTTAGACAAATGTGTTAAAATACTTCATTTCTATTACTTTAGCCCTTATAATAGGCACCAATGATGCCTGTCTCCTTAGCTTTGGCTGGAAGTGCATAGATTTGAAATTCAAAGCCCCTGTTATGATCTTGTTTGAGTTTTTGTAGCTAGTCGTAAAATTCAAAATTACCTTGCTATCCAGCCTGGATGCACTGTGGCACATAGGTGCATCTCTTCACAAGTTGAGGTGAGTGTATACCACACGTGGATTTATTGAACATCGCGCACCTGACTATTTTTTTTTTCATGCTGCATAAGCACACATGCACTGATCTGTAACATTCGTTCATTTCGAAATAGTGCCCCCTCTACCCCATCCCCCTTTTTAACAATCTGAACGTCGATCATCTACATCAAAATGTACCTCGCACTTTTTTTCTGTACCTCTGCCAGGCTTTATCATCTGAAAACATCCACACAAAAACACTGTTGTAACTTTTGGTACTTCTCACGCTTTCCAGAACTCTAAACGTTTTTCACCTCAGAGGAATGCGTCGCAATCTTGCCCTGAAAAACTAAACTTGTGACGCTTATCTTTCTCTGAAGGAATGCAAATGAACAAGCAGAAGACAGCCTCAAAAAGAACCCAGAATGCAATGTACTCCTTTTCAGTTTCGAATAAGGTGTACTTTGTCACCAAGACTTCCCTGTTCGTCCGCTCGTTTTCCACGAGAGGTGTATATATGCTTTCGCGACAGCGACACTTTCTACATACCTGTCATTCTTGCTCGACCAGTCCCAGCGTAAGATTGAGCGGAGTGGACTGGGCGACACTTGCGTGGGTGACGTTGGAATGCAAAGCAACTCCAATGGTACAGTTGGTACGCGTCTCGCCAAGCACAGGCGTTCCTTTAACGCTTTTCTCGCTATGCAATAGTTCACGCCAGCGCTGTTGATGTTGTTGGAGGGATGTTGGTGCTGCGGAATGTTTGAGTGACAAACGATGGTGCGACGGCGAGCTTATATAACCGTGGGCAGGCGAGCGTGTCCCTTGTGTGTCCACGAAAAAGAGATACCGACTAGGTAATCCTCTCCAGGGAACGTAATAATTTACCGATGGGGAAATCGTTCCGAGAGTAGATCCCGTGTTTTCAATATGCGATATCACAATGGTAGGACTGGACTGCTGATGAAATAGTCGTCTGCAAAACATCAGGTACACGGAAATTACGATTCGGGAGGCCGGTCTCCCGGCTTGGTGAATAATGAGGGTCCCAGCCTTCCACCTTGCTTAGAGAACGCGTTATATCTTTACTTTTGATTTCGGGTTGATGAGCGCTGTGGTCGTAAAGCTGGGCTTTACGCAAGCCATGAGTAGAAACACGCAGCACCGACCTAATTGCTTCGGTGCGCGTGACGGTTATTGATCTCGCGTTGGCTTTAGAAATGAGCCTTTATCTTACGCAGGCCTAATCGTTAATGAAGAAATAAGATAAAACGACTCAGAATTACTATGACGGCTCTAATATTTAGGGCTGTTGTGCGGAAAAAATGCGAAACTCACTACTCCGTCAAGCAGAAGTTAAAGACGCAAAGTCGTATTTTCTGCGCCGTATAATCATTCATGGTAACGGGAGTTTAAGATAGATTCATGGAATAACGATACCTTACCTTGGAGGCAATTATCCAACAAGATTGATTAAATTCCAGCGTACGTGGCGATCACGTAACACAAGAAATATTTCAGGGCAGTATTTTTACGAAATGCGCTACACTTTGGATTTCGTAGTGAAAAGTAAGACGTATACTCAGTTTTGGCCGCGCTTGCTCACTTAGCTCGGTTGCCTAAATACTGCAAAGTATCCAGATGAACAACTGAAACTATCGTTGCCGTCTTGCCACTTTTGCTGAACTGTTGTGATGCAGCGTCTAAAATATAAATTTGAAACAGACGCCAAAGCTTTCTTGGAGATTAGGCGGAATTTTATTGGCAAATAACAGATAGTCTGATTTACGAAAGCAGGAATCAAGTAGCAGCAAAATTTATCATTCATGCTATTCTCAGTCAACTCCCGGTACAGTGAGGTGTGGTCGTTTTGTCAGTAAATTTGTAGTCAAATCTATACGGATTCGTGGCCTTGATCACCAATACCGCGAAGCTCGCATATTACGGTATTTGGTCATGAAAAAAAATCGCAGCATATCCACGGAGTGAATGGCTGATAAGTGGGGCGAAGCGTCCGTCAGCCTCGTCCGTGCTTGCATCCATTCGTTCTTTCTCGCTTCTGTCCGTTCTTCGCGACCACGCATACGTCCATCCATGCGTCCGTCCATCTGTCCGTGCGTCTATCTGTCCGTGCATCTATCCGTCCGTACGTCCATGTGTCCATCCATCTCTCCGTTCGTCTTCTAGCTCTGTCCTGTCCGTGCGTTCATTCAGTGAACACTCCAAGTACCGCCATCGCATTTCGCATTCCCTGTGCCACATACCCGCTCCACGCGTCCATCCATCCATCCATCCATCCATCCATCCATCCATCCATCCATCCATCCATCCATCCATCCATCCATCCATCCATCCATCCACCCATCTATTCATCCATTCAATCCATCCATCCATTCCATTCATCCATCCATCAATCCGTCTTCTAGTCTGTCTGTCAGTCTGTCTATGCGTCTATCTACACTCCAAGTACCACCATCTCCCAATCGCATCCTGGTGGCTACGTACGACAACGACGGAGGATGGACAGACTCATGCCTTAAGGAGCTTCGCCTCCAAAACAATTTTTCATCGCAACCGTGACTGCCGAAAAATTTGGAAGCGACCATACTGCACTTCTGATATCTCCGGTAGGGGCTCTCGCCCCTAGCTAGGCTTTCGTACACCTTGGTTTACTCCTTAAGTAAACCTTGTGTTTCGCGCGCTGCCGCACCAAATCACTGAGGCCACTTACAGAAAGAGTGTGGTTAAGTTTTGTTTCGCCAGGTGGCGCTACGAGGTCAGCTGCTAGAGATCTTTGGGTACACTTAATTGATATATTTTCATTAATTAAACTGGCAGTTAACAAGGCCACAATGATTTCACGCATCCACATCTTAACCAGAGCCATCATTTTGTATTTTTTAAAGACTATTGCTGACTATGCAGTAAATAGGCGCTAAATGTTCTACTCAAAGTACGTGAAATGAATCAGGAGAATTATTCAGAGCTACTGCCGAAAAAATGTTGAACTCAAGTTACCATGACCTACGTTCAAATGCAAGAAAAATGAGAAGAGAAGAGATAATAGCAAGAAAGCTCCTATGACGCTTTTAACAACTAAGTGCGCGACGTCACTTCAGATGTCATTCTAGTGTGAGCGCTTCAAGGTTTGTTGATGCAAGGAAGCAAGAAAGACAAAAGTAGAAGGTAGAGAGGGTAACCAAGAAAGCTTCCTGTTGGCCACCCCACACTGATTGATTTGGAAAAGGGAGTACAAAGATGGGAAAGAGAGGAAAAAAGAAAAAAAAAGTATTCTTGTTAAGCAGGAAAAAGAGCAAGGAACACAATCTAAGGCAACCGTAGAAAGAGACAAAGAATTCAGAGGGATGGCTACAATGTACGGGCGACGCTATGACTTAACAACGACGGAAAGACGTCAAACCATTCTGTACGAAGCGAGAATAACCTGGCGTTCGAGAAAGATAGTCGTCGAAAACGAAGCCTGCAGCTTGCCGCTGCAGCGGGTGGCCATTCTTTGTTCAATGAATACGCATCGCCGAGTCTCAAAATGAAATAGGAAACCCAGCCCGAAACCGCAGACAGCTGCAGCCACGAAAGAGATTACGAGCTTCCAGGCGAGGCGGGTAAACAAAGGCTGCAGTACTTTCTGACTGACAGCCTGCCAACCATAGAAGGTGATGCTGAAGGGCATTACTCCTGCTTCAAACCCTCATAGCTGTCACTTGTAGCAGGGCTTAACAGAGCGATAAAGAAACAAACTTTGGGAAAAGGGAGCAAGTCCGCAAAGAGTTTCACGGCCATGGGCGGTACGCTATATTGGCGCGGCGCGATATACGGGCCATTCAGAGGCTTCAGTTCAGGCGGTTCGGCTGAAGAAAAGGGTCGTTTTTCTCGTTTGGCAACTCCTCCCTGGAGAGTTCCAGAGTCGCCGTAGGGAGGCCATCCGGCTATGGCGCGGCATTGTCGACGCAATGCTCTATTTGGGCAGCCGGTAGCTGGATACTTTTTCGTCGGCGATTTCGTACTTGCCATCGTAATTCCCAGGCGAGCCTCGTGCCGCTTGGCCCGTTTCTTCACTCTCCTATTGCAAGGCGCAGTGAGTAAAAGGCTGAGGCTACCGCTACTTGTGCTACTGTTTGTTTCGTTCTGTTCCCCTTCGGGATTTCGCTAACAGTGAGAGTTTAAAGTGGAGCGTGGCCAGTTCGTGTTTTTGGTGCGAAAAAACATCCGCCTCCTTCAGTTCTTGACGATGGTGTTTCACGGATACTGTGGATATCAGCGCTTGTAGCTACTTCATACGCCTCGAAATATCTTTAAACGGATTGGTGAGTTCCTTGTTTTCTGTTGTTTCTTTTTAGATTTTTTGTGCTTTCGAAGCAGGAAACGTTTGCTACACACCCTGAGCTAGTTCTCTATCTGGAAGGTAAAACATTGTGCAACAACCTACTTTCCCCTCGCACTTACAGTCAGCTTCTACGGCTGGCCCTCATTTGTTTCTTCTGAGAACTTTTGACGATGTGCTAGACTTAGCTGAGACCCAACGTGGTCGGTGGTACAATTTATGAGGAGTCTAACGACTGTGTGTAACAGCAGGAGTCTAATAGAATCTGTCTATAGCTGTGGGCCCACTAGCGTAGTCAATTAGCGTCATTTAAAATCAGCAGTCTATTTGGACCAGTCGAACGACAGTAATCTATCAGCAAGTGCCCAACAGCTGATCTCTAATGGCGGAGTTCTAACAGTGGGAATGAAATACCGTGAATTCCACCGCAAGACTACAGTAGCTACTAATGGCTGCTCACCAATAGTGCGATTCCAACAGTGGTAGTAGGAGAATAATGAAAGTGTTTCTCGTAAAAAAAAAAAAATAGCGCAATTTGTTTTTTTTTTCAAAATTGCTCTTTTTTTGTCTCAAACGAATTGAAAGCATACTGGAGCGACGGGGGAGGCTCAACTTTTTCGCATTTACTTGAGCTAGAAGCACATTTTTCACAAAAACAAATATCGTTTCGGTACCGATATCCCCACCAGTCACGTCCACCATCACGACTGTGTGACTTATTGTTTAGAATGCAGCGATAAGCAATGACGTGGTAATGAGAGACGCATAACAGCGGATTCCACTCACAAAGTTTCTGTCAAGTTTTACGCATCTCAGTGCTGATTTCCTATTGCGTTTGTTATCCGACATTACCTTATTCAGCTGCAATTTCACAATGTTCATAGTGATTCTACTTGCAAACTCCTAATATCATACTTTCCAGGTACAAGGGAATAATGATTGTTTTAATATAAATTATTCCCACATTTTTAAGGAAGTTCTACACTGCATCTACAGAATGTAAAAACACACATTTTCTACTTTTTTAAATAAAAGACATTACCGTTCAGTTCGAATAAATGCTGTCTATGTAACACTTGCCGTAAGGTCAAAACCAAAATGTTACCAAAACTTCATTAAAAAAAACTCAACCTTAGTATATACATATCTCTTCGCTATGTGGTTAAGCCAGCCATATTTGCTGCGACACTGTTTGCAATTGACCTGGACACCCACTGCAACGACAACACACCCATAAAAATGCAGATATATCTTCACTGCGGGAAGCGCATTTCGTGTTCCACATACATTCGCTATGTCATGCGATTACTGCGCCGCCAGAGAAGTAAAAACGATGCCAAAAAAGACGGCTGAAATGTCGGGGCGACCGTTGCAGCTTTCACAGTCCTAACTCCATGCAGACATTGATATATGCTCTGCGAGTTGGCATCCAGGCTCTGCGTTATTGGATTGCAAGACTTATGGCTGTGAACTATAGTGCGCATGTAGCGAGCTTAGACGTGGACGTTAACTTCAGAACGCAGACAAAGGTCCAGTGACTTGGTCAGTTCAAGGCAAGTAATGCGCCAACTTGACCTGACCAGAAACTTTGCGTGAAATACTGCGTTCTGGTTCACAGTCGATTTATCTTTTATGAACATTTAAAAGATGTTTACAATCCGAATATTTATTAAAGTGTCGTCTTTTTTTTTTTGCAGGAGCAAGTACTTGTTTCTCATATTAGCACAGAATTCAGTAAAATGCCTTCAGCAAGAACACAATCTCTTTCAGGATACTGCTTAGAAGAAAGCGAAGCAAACAGTGACTGATACGGCGAATTGCTGCAAGGAGCTAACAGCTCCGAAAATTTTGCTACGTTCTACGGAACATATGGCAGCAGCTTTGATTGGCACCAGCAAGAGCATCAACGTCATTTGCAATGCAGTCTCGTGAACATTAAAGTTAATGCACTATAACGCTACTATAGTGCCACGTGCTTACTTGAAATCTCACATTTTGTAAACGCTGTTCACTCCTGAGATACACTTATAAACGCTGCTTGAGTTGTGCCTAACTTGAAACCGCCTTCAATGCAGTGAGTATGAAACGTGTCTGTGCGTTTGTGATAGATAGATAGATAGATAGATATATAGATAGATAGATAGATAGACGGATAGATAGATAGATAGATAGATAGACGGATAGATAGATAGATAGATAGATAGATAGATAGATAGATAGATAGATAGATAGATAGATAGATAGATAGATAGATAGATAGATAGATAGATAGATAGATAGAATAGATAGATAGATAGATAGATAGATAGATAGATAGATAGATAGATAGATAGATAGATAGATAGATAGATAGATAGATAGATAGATAGATGTTTCCCACACACACGGGCTGAGTTTCATCTTTCCACGGGCCCGAAAGTCTTTATTTCTTATCCTATTTGCATCTTTCACGATTTTCCGGCCATGGACGACATGACTTTTGCTTACAACCGACAATTCTATCATTGACACGGGCGACAAATCCGGCGCCGGAATTATCGTGAAACAGGCTATGTTACGCGATTGCGTTAAATATCGCGCAAAAGATCCAACTGAATAAAACTACAATGTAGAATGGGCTCCCCGTTTCATATGAGTAGGGAGAGGAGCCCCTTCCCCTCCCACATTGTGCGTGCTTATTCTTATTTGACCTATGATGTCGCTGATATTGAAACATAGACTTTCGATAGAATCAGTTACACTGCTTAATACACACTGTTAGTACCCAAGGTGTCTTTAAAGTATGGATATGAATTAAGCAGGAGGGCATATTGTCCGCTATCAAATGTAATCCATACAAACAAAATTAAGACCATATCAATTTAGCACTCAGCGCATAATAAAGTTCTGGAATCTTTTTATTTGTCTAACCAAATATTTTCCCTAATTTGGCAGCTTTACAGTGTTTCAGTGAAGTGACTTCCTAGTCTTTACATCCTTCTAAATCACGAAGCCATTTGAGCCCTTCCTTATTTTTTTCATCTTAAGACCATGCACAAATCAGGTTTGAAGAAGGGCAGGCCTGAAATCCGATAGGGACTCTAAGGAAGTTGAGAACTTCAAAATTTTCGGATCTTCCAAAATAAACCAGGTTTCTGAATATGAAGCAAACTTTGAAGTGTCTGCTCGTAATTCAGAGAACGTGATCTTGTTTAGGTGCCATAAATTAGCTTATTCTGCCTTTGCACAGGAATCTCCAAGAAGAGAAATTTGAAGTTATACAGTTCAAAAGAAAATACTCTTTGATGACGAGAGAAGACCTCTCTTTCTCTTGCACTTCTTACATCTTTTTTTATGTCTGAGAGTTTTTCGGTTGTTGTGTAAAAACATCCCTCTTGTGCACTTCTTTTTTTTTCTACTGCTCACAATGCCAGACAGAGAACGGAGCCTCTAAAGTCATAATTCATTACTCGAGTGACGGAAGGCTTGGAGAACAAAGCAGAATGCTAATACGAGACGAGGCATTATGTGTGAAGAATATGAATCTGAGAGTGTGCGTTTTTCATATTAAAGAGTTATCTGTAATAGCATGCATTTTCAGCAGCGATTTTTTGTTTTGTACAATGTCTTTGTGCATAAGTAAGTGAATTTGACTAAGAATTGTTATCTTCTTATTGTCGCGCTGTTGATTTTTTTGAGTCGAACTACTATGCACAACGGGTGCCAAGAGTAAAGGAGAGTGAGGTGTTGTGGCGACATTTTTTATTTTATTGTTTCTTTCTTGATTGATTTGTGGGGTTTAACTTCCCAAAACCACCATATGATTATGAGAGACGCCGTAGTGGAGGGCTCCGGAAATTTTGACCACCTGGGGTTCTTTAACGTGCACCCAAATCTGAGCACACGGGCCTCGACATTTCCGCCTCCATCGGAAATGCAGCAGCCGCAGCCGGGATTCGAACCCGCGACCTGCGGGTCAGCAGCCGAGTACCTTAGCCACTAGACCACCGCGGCGGGGCTATTGTTTCTTTCTTCTCGTTCCTGTTTTTAAGGTTCTTGTACCTCTTTTTGTATCTGCTTCTTTCTATTTCTCTCTTTATCTGTCTATCAATTTGTTTTTTTACCACGCTCTTCCTATTTGACGCATTTTTTCTCTTTATATCTCTTTGTCTAGCTCTCTGCATCTTTCTTTTTCTATCTTTCTTTTCTTCTCATTTTTCTTCTACATAGATAGATAGATAGATAGATAGATAGATAGATAGACGCTTCCCACACACACGGCCTGGGTTTCATTTTCCCACGGGCCCGAAAGTCTTTATTTCTTATCCTATTTGCATCTTTCACGATTTTCCGGCCATGGACGACATGACTTTTACTTACAACCGACGATTCTATCATTGACACGGGCGAAAAATCCGGCGTCGGAATTTTCGTGAAACAGGCTATGTAACGTGATCGCGTTGAATATCACGCAAAAGATCCAACTGAATAAAACTACAATGTAGAATGGGCTCCCCGTTTCATATAAGTAGGGAGAGGCGCCCCTTCCCCTCCCACAGTGTGCATGCTTATTCTTATTTGACCTATGATGTCGCTGATATCGAAATAAAGACTTTCAATAGAATCAGTTAAACTGCTTAATACACACTGTTAGTACCCAAGGTGTCTTTAAATTATGGATATGAATTAAGCAGGAGGGCATATTGTCCGCTATATAATGTAATCTATACAAACAAAATTAAGACCATATCAATTTAGCACTCATCGCATAATAAAGTTCTGGAATCTTTTTATTTGTCTAACCAAATATTTTCCCTAATTTGGCAGCTTTACAGTGTTTCAGTGAAGTGACTTCCTAGTCTTTACATCCTTCTAAATCACGAAGCCGTTTGAGCCCTTCTTGATTTTTTCCATCTTAAGACCATGCACAAATCTGGTTTGAAGAAGGGCAGGCCTGAAATCCGATAGGGACTCTAAGGAAGTTGAGGACTTCAAAATTTTCGGATCTTCCAAAATAAACCAGGTTTCTGAATATGAAGCAAACTTGGAAGTGTCTGCTCGTAATTCAAAGAACGTGATCTTGTTGAGGCGCCATAAATTAGCTTATTCTGTCTTTGCACAGGAATCTCCAATAAGAGAAATTTGAAGTTATACAGTGCAAAAGAAAATACTCTTTGATGACGAGAGAAGACCTCTCTTTCTCTTGCACTTCTTAAGTTGTTTTTATGTCTGAGAGTTTTTCGGGTGTTGTGTAAAAACATCCCTCCTGTGTACTTCTTTTTTCTTAACTGCTCACAATGCCAGACAGAGAATGGTGCTCCTAGAGTCATAATTTATTACTCGAGTGACGGAAGGCTTGGAGAACAAAGCAGATTGCTAATACGAGACGAGGCATTATGTGTGAAGAATATGAATCTGAGAGTGTGCGTTTTTCATATTAAAGAGCTATCCGTAATAGCATGCATTTTCAGCAGCGATTTTCTTGTTTTGTACAATCTCTTTGTGCATAAGTAAGTGAATTTGACTAAGAATTGTTATCTTCTTATTGTCGCGCTGTTGATTTTTTTGAGTCGAACTACTATGCACAACGGGTGCCAAGAGTAAAGGAGAGTGAGGTGTCGTGGTCACATTTTTTATTTTTATTGTTTCTTTCTTGATTGATTTGTGGGGTTTAACGTCCCAAAACCACCATATGATTATGAGAGACGCCGTAGTGGAGGGCTCCGGAAATTTTGACCACCTGGGGTTCTTTAACGTGCACCCAAATCTGAGCACACGGGCCTCGACATTTCCGCCTCCATCGGAAATGCAGCCGCCGCAGCCGGGATACGAACCCCCGACCTGCGGGTCAGCAGCCGAGCACCTTAGCCACTAGACCACCGCGGCGGGGCTATTGTTTCTTTCTTCTCGTTCCTGATTTTTAAGGTTCTTGTACCTCTTTTTGTATCTGCTTCTTTCTATTTCTCTTTTTATCTGTCTATCAATTTCTTTTTTTACCACGCTCTTCCTATGTGACGCATTTTTTTCTTTATATCTCTTTGTCTAGCTCTCTGCATCTTCCTTTTCTATCTTTCTTTTCTTCTAATTTTTCTTCTACTTTTTTTAATACTTTCTAATGTTATATTTATATTCACCAAATCACTCAATTTCGCTCTCTTTATCTCTATCGCATTTTTTCTGTTATTTCCATGGATTTTTTTTCTCTTTTCTCTTTGAAATGTTCATAAGCTTCCCTATGCCTAGCAAAGTTTTCCTTCAACGCTTGTCCTAGCTCTACTTTGCAGTGGGGCTAGCCCAATTCCCATCACGCATATTCACATAAGGACTTCTGCACACAGCAGCGGAAGTTACAAATAGCTAAACAGGCTTTGCTACCAATACATCTATACATATACATATATGGCTGCCATGCAGTGCTTGTCAAAGAGCGGAGTTGGTTTTCCTTCTCCTTTCCTTCTTGACCACCCTCCTTTCCGTTTCGCACTTCCTATATTTACTCAAGCTCTCTCGCTAGATCAAACATAGAGATTGTGATGTACCGCTAAGGGCTATGGCAACCTGCAGTTGCGTGCGAAAAAAAATCAACGTTGCATGGACATGCTCAGAAGATAATCGGAAACTTATCCGCGACACGTGTCGCTTCTCGTGAGAAGTGCAAACAAAACTGCTTGATTTCGTGTGGCTTGTCGTCAATAATTAGCAATTTCTGTCTCATGGAAGTTCGTTCATTGCGAAATTCTTTGAGCGTACGACATATTTATGAGATGCCTACTGTTCACGTGCTCGGAACGTAACAGTGTAGCAGTTTTTTTATGTGCTCCTGTTCATGAAATTTGGATGGAATAAGACGGCGACGTTGGATGGGCCAGGGTTTTCTTGGGCCGCCATGGCAGGGGTTTGTATGCGAAGACCCGATCGGAGCTCCAGCGAGAACGGGCGAGAGGACTTGAGGGAACGAAAAGCACAGTCCACCACTTGTGAGGAACCGGTTTATTCGGCCAGGCTCGAGCTCAATCACGCTGTTGATGATATTCTTAGATGAAGAAGATGTACAGGTGATGATGATTACAAAGAGAATAAAGAGTCATTCGCTTGTCGCGCTCACAATAAATAAATAAATAAATAAATTGCTATAACATTCATAGAAACACAAACTGCGTCAAGATGATGCAGTTTGAGGAGGGTGCCGAGAATAGTTTGATAAAGAATTTGATATCCAAAAACCACGATATTACCATGACGCGTGGCGCGGGAGAAGGCTCCGGAAATTTTGACCATCTTGTGTTCTTTAACGGGCACAGAAATACTACAACACACAGGCCTTACGGTCTTGTCTCAATCAACATGCGAACGCCGTTGTCGGAGTTGAACCCACGACTTTTGTGTAAGCAGTATAGAACAGCGGGGCCATTCCACGCCCGTGGTGGCACGCGAACCAAAGTTAAACTTCTAAAAAGTGAATAACGTTTTGTGGGCGTATCGCAAAAATAACCTCAGTTAAAACACAAGTGCGCTGTAGATACAGCTTCTGTTATGCTATGAAACGCAAGCACAACTGTCGCATAACTTTGAAGACGAATCCCAACTTAGAGATTGCAGACATGTATTGTCAATTTCTTTTATCGGTTTTGAGTGAAGTTAAACAGGAAGGAAAGGAAAACTAAGGTCTGACAGTTTTGAAGACCCGTTCTTTCAATGCGTCTCTTTCTACTCAAGCACTGGCTCGTAATATACTCATAAATTTCCGGGATTGCTGCAAAAGAGGATTCCTTTAAAGGGTATTAGTAAGAGCAATTAGAATTGTAAAGCATAAAAAAAAATCAGAGATGTGCCGTTACATCAATCAGTCCTTGAAACTCTGGTGAAAGCTACGATCGAAGAGAGAGCTTTAGTTTGAATTATAGCCTCAAGAATAAATAGAACAGTGCGTTGTAGCTGAACTTTTTCGTGGACATATTATTTCGTGAAAACGTGATATCGTGCGACTGCACTCACAACCCTGATACTTTCAGATAAGAAAACATTTTTTTTAATTGCAGAAAAGTTTATTTCTTATCAGCACTCACGGACCGAGCTTTAGTGCCAAGTTTGCAGTTTCCTTTTAGCAGATAATCCTATTAGAGATACTGCGAAGTGAAAGCCCGTAATTTTACAAGAAAGCAAGTTGGTTTCTCAATTTACTATATTTACAGAATTACAAAACCAATGAAAATCGGTGCACACTTCTTCGCATAAACACCGGATAAAAAGGGAAAGAGGGCCGCTGCGTCTGCGCAATTAATAGACAATCGCACACGTTGTATGAAATTTATAGGCTTCGCCCTTACCAGTTCTGTCCACTTCAAGTTTGTTAAATTTACAATAAAATTCCCGCAGTGACGTTTAATTTTGGCAAATATTTTAGCCCGTGTTTCTACATATGTCACTAGGTGACACAGTGCAAGTGTTGTGCCTTGTGTGCACTTCAGGTCTCTGTCGGTCTCTCTCTCCTTTTTTTTTTTGTCCAACTCATTCCCCTCCCCCCTTAAGCGTAGCAATTAAAAAATAACCTAAAGTGGTGCATTCAGAATTTTTTTTTCAGAATTGAAGGGAGGGAGAGTTGGTCGAGTCAGGAAACATTTATTAATGTTTGTGCGAGTATTTAGATAAGCGAAGTCAAAATTCTAAATTTTAGGAAGGTTTCAGCCTCTCCTGATCCACTTCTAATTAGATACCAGTTTAGTATTGTTTACGTCCCTGTCTTTTCTGCATTTTACCCCCTTTCCTAGCTATTACTCCTTATTCATTTTTTTTTCTTTCGATACAGGACCATAGTCTATACGGCCGCTCAGGATTACAATAACTAAGACGACGTCGCATACAATGATAGGGCACTGGCAATCTTATATTTCACGACCTTCGACAGCTCTCCCTATGACAACGGTGCACAGTCACCGACTTCAGTGAACTTACCACTGCTCTATCCACCGTCTTCTAACATTATTTTTTTCTAAGCACGCGTGATCACAGGGTCACTTGAGCGATCCTTCCATCCGTGCTTCCACCCTGCATTCATTAACCTTCTAAACCTAAACTCCGGGCTCCGAAGCAAACTACGTTTCTTTATCGGGCTCTGCCGAAGGTGTTGAGAATGAGTTCGCTCGAGCACACCACCACCGTCCTGCGTCCGAGAGTCCTCTGCACACCGTGGTAGGAGAAGCGAATACCGTGTTTTTCGAGGTGTAGTCCTTGGTCCCAGTAGACCTAAAGAAAGCCTAAGCACCCTCAAAAAGATAAAAAAAAAATGAGTGAATTATCCCATCATGTCGTTTTCATATCTTCGTTACAATTTTCCAATGACGCCAGTTCTTTGGCACTGGACATCATGGCAGAATGAGCTCTCGATTGGTTTTTGAAGGAGAGATCTCTGATATCTCCTATATCTCCTGCTCAGTTTTTCCATGCAGTAGCATACCTTCTCTGTCCTGTCTCACATGAACATCATGCTCAGTTAGCAAATTTCTCTTAGTTCTGTGCGTTGTTGACAGTGTAAGCGAAGATGACAGCTTGTAAGTAGAAAATCCGAAATCCTGTAATGCGCAACGCTTTAGTGCTACACTAAGCGTTGAAGGTGATCCCCTAAGCACCAGGCGGAGTTCACCTCCAGCAGAGGCACAGTTTCATCACAGTGTCCCCCTCCATACTAAGTGAATGATAAGAATATTAGGAATGTGTGGGGCCGACATTGCGCCCACCCTCTCAGGGAAATAGGGGGGGGGGGGTGCCTCAATGCTATCTCCTCCCCCATTCGTACGCATATGTCCTAAACGACTCCGACATCAAAGACAACGCAGTGGTTTCTTTACCACTTCAATACGATTCCTACAGCCAGTATCTTCTTCTCGCCACTCCATCATGATCACCATCAGCCCAGCTACGTCCACTGCAGGACAGAGACCTCTCCATGCTCCGCCAGTCAACTCGGTGATGTGCTTGCTGCTGCCACTTTATACCCGCAAACTTCCCCATCTCATTGGCCCACCTAACTTTCTGTCTACCCCTAATCGGCTTGCCTTCTCTTGGAATCCAGTCTGTGATACCTAATGACAAGCGGTTATCTTGCCTCCACTCTATACGTGCTCTACCCATGACCATTTCTTCTTTTTGATTTCGACTATGATGTCCTGCGCACCCGTTTGTTCCCTCGCCACTTAATTATTCATGAAACACGCGAGCAATATCAGCACCCGAAACATGCAGCCTATAATTATTTGACAATTTTCGGGTACACTCTGTTTTCTCCGCTTGCACTCTATAAAACTCAGGAAACGAAGTGAAATCAATTCATTGCGCACGATATACAGGCTAGACGAGGCATAATGGGCGTGCAATCATGAGACAATACTCGGTAAAAAAACGATTCACAATCAACATTCCCCGTAGATGGACCGCTTGGTAGCTTATTTCGTCGTGACGTCATGATAACAGACTGGTGGCGTCACGAACAGTGTCGAAATGACAGAAAACACTCGGAGAGAACAACGTGCGCCTTGGTATTTACAGACGTTGTGGAGGAGCCCTTTGAATCCAATTTACCACGTGGGGCAAACTCACCACATCATACTGAGTAGATAATATAGAGAATTAACAGCATCGTCATTGCGTGGCATATGGTACACTTCTTTCACGTTTCATCGCGCTTAGTTATCGCACCTTAAGTAATGAAAACAATCGCACTCTTAAGGTTACAAGACTATCCATGACCTAATACTCTTACGTCGAAGTAGGCGTGATCCAATGATAAGAAGTAAAGTACTTTTTGTCCCCCCCCCCCCCGTTTTCTGAGGCCGATAAAATGGCACCTAATTACCATACACGATCAAAACTATAAACAACCTTCGAAATTTTCATTCTTACTCAGCTCAATATATGAAGGTGGTTATTCCTGCAAGTTTTCAGCTATGGCATCACACTTAGCAGCTGCAGTAGAAAGACCCCGGAAGGAGATGCTTTTCTACTTTTGAGTTCAACTTGTTTGAAAGCGATACGAAAAAAAAAACATTTCCAACCGAAATTCACGCCTGGTGGCGGTGAAGTGAAGACTAGCGTGAATTACTACTCGGAACCAATACAGTTCTCATCTTTACGAAGCACGAACATACAGTTATACTACACAAAAGGATACTTTTTCGTGTGATTTTTTTACAACCACTTAGATTCGTATAAGTGGATTGTGATATCTCATATGGAAAACCAACTTGTCGTACTTTCTTAAGTGAACTGTTTGTGATCGTTCAATTGCTGTAATATGCATAGAGAACTGTTCCAGTGCGCTTTCACTTATTTTCTATCTTTTAAAAGAAAATGTTTAAGTGCTGGATACAACATCTAGGACACCCACCATCATGCTCTGGCAGGATCTTTACAGAACTTCGCTTTCGGTAATGCCTTATCCCATTTGTCAGCCAGCCTATGTAACATGCACTGCATCATCACTGGCTTAAATATCATCGTACAATATATTTTTTTGCGTAAGAAGTCTTCCTGCATACGCGAATCACATGATATTCATCTCGAACTCACTCGCTGTTCACGGGGCGCGGGCTATGGTCCGAACATTTCGGTACGCAGCCAAACAGGGCCAAGCCTTGCGAACCACCTGTGCCCCAGGCGCCTTCGCTCTCACAAACGAACACAACAAAAGACACGTCGTCCACTCTCTGTGCTAGAACAAACTTGAGGCAGTATACTACAGTCTGAGTCCGCGTGCGCTGCGCTTGATTTTCTCCGATGAAGCGGGACGCGTGGCCTAACTCGATTGCCGCTTAGAGTCGCGCTCAGATGAGCGAATGAGGCGGAGCCCCGCAGGCACTGCGGCGTCTCTTTTTGCTTGCCTTCGCGTCTGGCCCTTCGGGAAGCGCACGTTTCGCTAATAGATTGTCATCTCCCGTATAGCTCATTCTGTGCAAACTGAGACCCTCCGACGCGTGTGTGCCGAGCTTTAAGGAAAGAGGAAAGGAGGAGGATCATTTGCTTCTGCGAAAGCATTAAGATGCAGCAAAAACGAGTTTATGCTCAAATTTCACGCTTCGACGAGTGTTGGTAATGTTCGTTGAAGCGTCGTCTTCGCTGCTGCCATTGTGTCAGGAAACGAGGTCCCTCGGTTCGCGTGCTGTGCTTGAATTTTCAGTTTTAATCTGTTCTTCTAACGTTTCTATTCAAAGTTTCGAAGGAACGAACTCCATTGCACGAAACAAGAGTTGAGGAAAGTAACCTTCGAGAGACCCTCGTACGCTGATGCACGCTAAGCATTTGCACTTCTTTCTTTTGTAGAACTCTATGAACACATGAACGTAATCCTTAAATTCAATTCAGTAGTGAGTTTTATGCTACGAAAAGAGATTTATAGATATTTGGCGTGATTACATCAATATACTTATGTCTTACTGTGCCAGCTAGGATGTTCATGCGTACATCTAAACAATCATAAACTAAAGTTTTTATTGTAAGTTCTGACAGGGAAAGCAATTTGCAGGAATATTAGAACTTATTTGCTTACGGGAACAAGTTCTTCAATTCTCGCATCATTCACGGGCGTTACATTTTCGAGGTTTTGAGAGCTGCGAAACATAAAATAGCTCGTTTTGCCTACTTTATTTTTCTGTAAAAATGAGCCCAAGAATTCAAATTTATTCATTTTTTTTAGTATGCGCAGCGTAGTCATTCAGTGCGCTTTATTTCTCCATGAAGATTGTTAATTTTTGAGGTATCGGATATACCTTACAGATATATGAAGGAATATCTTCGAAGCTAGCAGGTGGAAGAACGGGCTTGTGCGCCTCTAATAATATCTGGAGTTTAGTGTTTCGAAACCCATACTTGTATGCATGTTCTGGAGGGTATTCATAAAAAAGCTCCTATGCAGTTCTCGTCAAAAGCCGTAAAGTCTACTTTTCTAACTCCTGCTATGATCGGCCTCTCTGGCTTGGCACCACTTGAATGCGTGGGACAATGCTGCTAAGCTTGCCGTGATTTATTCCGTGTCAGCGCTTCCAGAACGCGCCAAAAGCGGCGACAACACGACAGCAGCACTTGGAATACCCCAGCGCAGTCAGCTCGCTCTTCGAAAACTGAACGTTAATTGTCGACAAATGATGATGTCCTCAGGTGAGCAGATCCCGGAGGCTATGCGATTTCGCATTGGGTGCAGAAAGCCTTCGCAGAGGTTGGGGGGGGGGGGAGGGGCGCGGGCGGGTAAGTACAGCACCTGAGAAAAATTGGTCGACTTTCGCCTTTAGAACACCTCGGGCCAATACTTAAGAAACCCTTTGAATTGTTCGACTTTCAGTTTTTAGGTGCTGCTGTCATAGGCTTCCGCACGAATGTTTTCACAATTTCTGTACGCACTGACGTCGACTAAAGATGCCATAAAATGCTGACACCATACAGGCAGTCATTCTGAGGCGTTTTAGTTTAGAGTAGTAGCATTCATTCCATTGTTAAAGGAACGAACTGGCCGCATGACTAGCGCAGTATGGCATAAGATGCAAAACAGAAATCTCAAGTACAGTCTATTGAGAACGGAACAAGAACGTTGTCGCCTTCCAGTCGTATGACGAAATGCATATAAGACCACGGGACGTTTTATTTATGTTATGTTGTATTGCGTAAACAAATAAGGCCTCGCGAAATATCACGCATCTCATTTCGATTCATTAGCATTGCGACTAAGCGTTAATGACCCGTCTTGTATGCTCAAGAAGTTTGATCCTTTCTGCGGTAAGAGCAAACATGGTGTCCCCCTAGGAAATCAACTCTTCTTACTTTCTATTCACAAGCAACCCATTACATTTAGAAACAGGCAGTATTGCGTGCATCTTGGGTCGCGCTGAAAAGTAAATCTAGCATTTATGTAGCCCCATCCCGTAATTTGGTATTAATATTCTTCGTTTTGCTGAAAAGAAACCACCTTCAATCAGGTTAATCTTCAGCAAATAAAACAAAAGAGTATGGCATATCAAAAATTCATATGGTAGTGTTGATTTCTGAAGACGAGATATATTCGCTCATGCTGATTCCCACACGAACGCTATTTAGGGCATGACGATAGTTTTAGCGCCAAAACAAAACGACGACACAGAGACAAGAAGGACACGAAGGACACTATAACTATCGTCATGTCATACCAACTAGCCCAAGCTGCCACACTTCTAAGCTATTTAGGGGCTAGCTTTCAGAAGAATGTAGAACATAGTTCGGTACGTTATGGAAAGAAATAAGGATGGGACAGAGCCCATGGGCATAGCGATTCGAGAGACAAGGCAGGGATGTTACCCATCCCAGAATAGCTGGTACGCTCCTTTACTCAGAAAAATTGGTATTATAGTTTGTAAGTGCCAGTGGTTACAAGTCCTGTCTTCTTATTGGCTCGGTGGATTTATTACTTCAGCCGAATAATAAAGTGGGCAAGTAGAGGAGTTTGACGTGGTGCGTGTAAAGAATGAAACAGAATTTTCGCAATAAAATTTTTTATTGCGACGCATTCGCGGGGCGATATTCAAATTGTGCTCACGGTGTAGTCGCGATGCTCCCCGTAATGCTTTTGCGCTTGAGAAACGCCGCACCAGTTTTCACTTTTATTGTGATAGCAATCGCTATGGCAATCATATGGACACTCTCGACTGACTTTCGCCGTCGCTGTCATGGCCTCAATACATATATGTATATATGTAAAAGGCACAAGTAAAATAAATCAGAAGGTAAAAATTCCAAAGCACTATACACAGGGAATTTGAACCAATGACCCACCATGCCTCAGCGCGCTGCGTTAACCAACTGGGCCGCGCCATCATGCTGTTCATCTCACTAATGGTGTGCTATATATATGGACCATTTACCTCTGGCATACTACCAATAGACTTAAAATAAACATTCTTGAACAAAACTTGTACGTCCGGCTTGCAGTTATGCAGCACGAAAAGTAAGGCAGCTAGCTCCTCCGAAATGTTCTTTGCATTAGCCTTCGGTTTTATGGCTAATCCTTCGTGGTGCGTGGAAGCCACATATCAAGGAACAAGCAAGCAGGAAAGCAAGCAGAAACGCAAGCAAGTTTCTCAAACCATCCAGCTGCTTACGCGGTCGATGCCCCCTCTGCGATTTTCGGGACAATCTAAGGAAGTCTTGGTGAAGGGCATTGGAACTGTACTTCTCGCTACCGTCACCGGTATCGTCAATGTTGACTATCGCCAAGGAAGGAAATGCTGAACAAACGCCGGCAGCATGGTTCTTAAACCCCGTAGCCTTACTTCGTATAACAAACTGATGTGTTGCTATCGTATTCATTGCCCCAGCCTTGCACCGAAACTGTGTATTATTTTTGAAGCAGCAATAGCTTCACACTTTTTAGAGCTGAAATGCTATTGTTTGCTAAACTGTTTTATCTGTAGGCGTTTTGTTGCTGCCTGTGAAGCTGAGCTAAGGATAACCTGAAGCTTCACTGGCTTTTTACGGATGGTCTAAAACCATAGTAGTATGTTGAAATGAATTAGATTTTATTTAAAATACGCAGCTTGCTATGCAATTCAGTATGGTTGAGAAAACTGACTGCGCAACACTCAAAAGAACACCACCATAGAGCATGGCAATATATCCAGATGTGTGTGGAAATAATTTGAGTCAAAACTATTGGATGCACTTATATGCTATCTATCTATCTATCTATCTATCTATCTATCTATCTATCTATCTATCTATCTATCTATCTATCTATCTATCTATCTATCTATCTATCTTTCTATCTATCTCTCTATCTATCTATCTCTGAATCTATCTATCTATCTATCTATCTATCTATCTATCTATCTATCTATCTATCTATCTATCTATCTATCTATCTATTCTAATAACACGTCGGCAGGGCAGTGCGCTCAAAGCCCGCACCGAGACATAATGAGCCCACTGGGGATCAAACTGCCACCTCCACTAAACAAAACACGCCGAGGTCACGAACCGGGCAGCTCTGCAGATGCGCCTTCTCGAGAGTGCCTCGAGGCATAATAAGAACGTCCGCCTACATTCCCCATTCCATGCACGGACGCTGTCGCGACCTCCGCGCTGCCCTATGAACGATAACAAGTGACCATATGATGCGTATATAACGCCCTCTCAGTAGTAGACAGTGATCCAGTGGGCTTGAGCAATGCGGCTGCTGGTGTACCAGCCAGAAGGTCCAATCATGCCACCGCCGCTCTTGCCTTCCTCAAGTATTTTTCCCGTCGCGGGTCCATCCTACATACCGAGGTTCACGCCAAAGGATTAGGGACACGCTGCGCAGCTAGCCGCAGTTTCCCGCTCATCCTCAAACCTGCTGCCACTTCCACTCGGGACCGGAGGACGCAATAACGGCGAGCACGCGATGTGGCTAGAGATGTGCCCTGGTCGTTTTCCCTCAAGGCCAGACTATCTTCGCGACCTTTTCCTTGTTTACTCTTTCCATTTTTCTTTTTTGCTCCAGTAACTTCCCTGCTGCTAGTATCACTCCCTCGTTTCCCACTCTCCCTACCATTGACACCTTTCGTGTCATAATTAAATGAAGCTCTGCATAAAAGAAACACGGACGAGGACAAAAAAGGGCGTACTGGAAACAAGAACGAGGACGTAATGAAGACAAAAATAATACGACGACTCTTACAGCCCTCTTTCCCTATCATTCTCGTGTTGTCTCTCTTTCACAAACCTTCTCTCTAGCTATTTACGCAACTACCTATTTCTCTCTCTCACATCATTTTGTCTAGCGAACCTACCTTTTGCTACCTTTGTTTTTATATTTCTATTCATCTATTCCTAGTTTTCTTACTCGAACTTTATCTATGTCAGAAAGAACTCGTTACTACTCCTGTCCCTGACACTCTTGACTGTCTCTCTTACCTCCCGCACAACGCTCTCTCATACCCTTTCTCGTTCCCTGTTTCCCCCTTCTGACTACGGACAGTCAGGATAGGGTTTAATGTCGCGCGGCGTCGCTAAGCCTTACCTCGTAACTCCTAATGCTAGTCGACGGCTCTCGCCAGGCCGCGGACCACACTACACGTGTGTGGCATAACGTTTCCGAGCAGCGGCATCCTGCGCCACGCCGCGGCAGTAGACCGTCTCGCCGTCGCAATCAGGGAAACGCACGCCTCTCGTTTTCTTGCCCTCGGAGACACGGCCGGGAGGAGTTACGCAGACGTGCTCCAGCGCGTGTCGCTCTATCATACCAGCCTTTCCTCTTCGCTCATTTCCTCCCTCTCTCTATCTCTGTTCAAGCCGCAACTGACGACCATCGGAATAAGCTATCTACTGCATAACTGGTGAGATTGCTGCGAAAGTTTGGGGAGGACTCGGGAAGACTAATGACGAACGTCATCGCGAAGCGCCCGCCCTGAATCAAGCGTCTAACTTCCCGTGTATACTCATTACAAATGGGCGCGCTGAGCGTCACAAGTTGAAAGAAAGCCGACTGGCTGATGATTGGCGCAACCCGCGGATCGAAGCTACCTCCACTGCAATGGGGTGAGAGGCTCTCTGCTGGAGCCAAATTATTCCGGTGGCTATGAAAGCGAGTATCTCTAGGCTCTGAGTAGCGTCACTTTTGACCCATTGCAGAGAAGGCAGGTCAGAGTGTGAGCGCACCAGTTATGTTGAATCTATCTATCTATCTATCTATCTATCTATCTATCTATCTATCTATCTATCTATCTATCTATCTATCTATCTATCTATCTATCTATCTATCTATCTATCTATCTATCTATGTTTCCTTCCTGTTTTCTACGTCAGTGTATAAAGCATGACAACTTACACATTCCGAAGCTTAAAATTCTTCTTCCTTTCTTCTTTTCAATGAGGATTGTCAACGCACTGTCATAAATGTGAACATTAGACCTCCCCGCGAGTACGAATGCCACTGTACCGTTTACTGATGGGAATGTTCTTAGCAACAAAAGCTTTCTGCATGTATTCGTTGAACCGCCATCGCTCTAATACTTGACATGCCCAGTAGGGCAAACAAAATTGCAATGGGACACGAACACGAGGCAGCTAGTCCTGATACACCTTTCTTATTTCATTCAGTTCTTTCATCGCTTTAGTTGGTCCACCTTTATTTTTACATCCCAATCGCATAAGCGGTGTGGAGCCTGCTTTGTACCAACACGGCTACACGGCGCGCCTCTCATCGCCACTGATGTGAGCGGAGCGCGACACGCGAACCACCATGGATGTTGTGTAGGCAGCTCACTCTAGCGTGCAAGAAAGCCGAATAGGAAAAACAGCAGCCTCGCGGAGCATAGGGCGTGCGCCTCGCTAGGCCTAACTGTTAGGCCTAACAGAGGTGCTCGTATGTTGTTTGTTCTTCCCCGGTGTTTCCGGCAGTAGAGCGTAAAGCCTCGGCATTCCTCGGTCTCGGGTCCCACGCGTTCCCTGTTGCGCTTTCCACGAGCACCGTGGCTTTCTGCCACACGGCACACGGTGCCTGAGTTCCAAGTCTTTGTTTCGCTTTCGTGCCCACGCCGTCTTCCTTCTCTTTCGGCGCGCCTTTCTGCTGAATCATTTGTATTCACGTTCTACTGCTCGCGTTCCACTGCAACTCTTGAGCTCCTTTGAATGCATGACGTTCTTTGCATACCACTCCTTCTAGACTGGATATCATTTCTGTCTTTCATTTTTCTCGTGTTCCTTCCTTTCTTGTTCCGAACTCTTGACATTAGAGCAAGCTATCTCAGAAGCACTCGAAGCAGAATTACTTCAGAATTATCATTCGTCATTCAGAAAATAAGAAACGTCGATAGAACAAGAACGTGAAATTGCAGAGGGCTATGAAGCCGTCTACGGCTTTGATGCTTTACTGATGTATGGGCACTGTGTATGAAAAACTGAAATGTCAAGGGCGAATAACCAGAAACCTTTAATGGAAGGCACGACTAGGCATGGTAAGGCGAAATTTGTAATATTGCCTCCCCAATTGTACTTTTCTGTAATAAATTTTTGCTAATTGGTAGACGGCTTCGATGCGCTCTACAAAAAGCAAGCACATCTTTTTCAAATATATTTCTTCGTTCAAAGTGAAGGTGAGCAGCAATTTCTAATCACAAAAAGCCTCATCCTCTAAAAGCTCTGTCGCATACAATGGTTGCATATGTGCCTACATGCTTACTTCTGAGTCGGCGCACAGATACAAGGCGCAAAATGAACAAAACTACAGGATGACTTTCCCAACTATGCTGAGCTTATACATGTACATTTCAATGGCAGAATATGTAGTTCCAGCGCTTGCCATTTTCTTCATAAATAAATGAGCTTTAGAATAAGATTCGCTGCTTGTACTAGTAGAAAACTGCTTCTTGGCTCTTGTTTGATATTATTTCAGGTGTTGTTAGCTCGCACAATAGGACTGCCCCAGTGCGCGGCCTAACTTGTGTTCTTGTCTTGCTTTTGCTATCTAATATTTATGTCTCTTGTACTGTTCTTCTATTGCTTTATTCTAGCAGGCTGCCTGAGACTATTCAGCCGCTGCACTTTCTAATGAGTAGAAATCAAAAGAATATTTTCAATGCAAAAGCTCTCGAGGTTCGTTATGCATTCGCCTAAGATTCAAAAGTGAAAGCTATCTTCGGTGTTTCCTTCTCACTCAAATATTATTCGCCCTCTACATATTACTGCATTGGCACAAAAATCAAAGCAAACTAAGCTAGTAAACTTCAACTTCATTATTTTTTGTACAGGCTAGAAATGTTCTCCGGGCCTAAAGGCTGCCGTCAGCAGCCTGACTGGGCCCAGGATGCAATGTGCGGGACAGCAAGCGAACATTTTGGTACAAAGCTTAAAACGTTAAGTTGATTCTCAGATGCATGATTTGCAACATTATACTTACCATCGACCGACGTACATTCTTGTACAAATAGTGAAGCAATAAAAAACATGATAATTTTATACGTATTGATATACATGAATACATCGTGTACGTGTTTACATGTGAATGATATATACCTTCAATTGTTTGCGAACTAATTTAGTAGCATGCGCATGTTTGCTTGGAATTTTCGCCGAACTCTGTTTCATTGATTGCCCCGCCGTGGTGGTCTAGTGGCTAAAGTACTCGGCTGCTGATTCGCAGGTCGCGGGTTCGAGTCCCAGCGGCAGTGGCTGCATTTCTGATGGAGGCGTAAATGTTGTAGGCCCGTGTTCTCAAATTTGGGTGCACGTTAAAGAACCCCAGGTGGTCGAAATTTCCGAAGCCCTCCACTACGGCGTTTCTCATAATCATATGGTGGTGTTGGGACGTTAAACCCCACATACCAATCAATCAATGTTTCATGAATCGCAACTGACATTCGATGAAAAAGCGCTGTGCAAACCAATACTCAGCGTTAAAAGCCAGCACCTGACGTGCTTTGACAATGCCTTCGTGATTGTGTCACCTGTGCCTACGCAAACCTCTATAAAGTTATCAAACAATATTTTTTCCGTATCAGAAAACACGTATTTTACAACGCGAAATTCAGCACACCTACCACAATACTACTCGCGAAAACGCGTGAAGAGAAAACGCAGGCGGCAACGCCTCATTCTAGTTACCGCACTAGTCGCCGTAACGTCATAAATTTTGACGTAGTGCTTAATCGAAAAAAAAGGGGAAGAAACTGCCCTCTTCGCACTGAGGGAATTACGACTAAGAAAAAGTGCCCGTGTTGTGCATCTTCTTTTCTTAGCCCTGGTCCCTCAATGCGTGGCTAAAATCAAGATGAAGTCCTTGACTGATTTTGTCTTCGTAAAAGTAGAATATATGGTGCGGCATCGAAAACCCTTGTCCTTTAAAAAATGCTCTAAACACGAGGCCAAGACTCTAGCACTGCACTTTCGTCATTTTTTTTTAGAAGTGGGGACTCACGGTTTCGTCGCTACCAAATCTCGGCAAATTCTGATTGTATGAAAAAAAAGCATCATTTCTATTAGCATTCTTGTGAAACAAACTTTCTTTTACAATTCCACAAGCGCCAAATTTCACTTTCAGAATGTAGGCCAATAACATGGCGGTAGCGAGACCATCTTTGCAATAATAAAATGTAAAGTGCACGACGTTTAGCAGAAAAGGCAAATAACACATTTCAACCAATCATAAAACTGCCTTGATCACATTATTTCGATTCTGTTTTTGCAAAATGTACCCGGTTTCTTTCTTTCTTACTCAAATGTGCTCAAATTCATGAGAAATATAACGAGTTCATTAAAAAACCGAAACTCGAAACTTTGGTCAACTTATACAAAATTCACCCAAGGCAAAAGCGTGCTATCCACTTTTCGGACATTTTCTAACTTCTTTTTAACACTTGTTCCTTCGGAAAAACAAATGCAGGTAGACAAATTCAAATTACCAGGCAGGAATATTATTATTCTGTCGATACCTAGTTATACTATCCTTTCAATAAATGTCCTGGGCGTATTGTATCAGACAATTTCAACAACAGCCCTTGCCTATTTCCAGAATATTGCTTAGGTGATGTTCCCAGAACGTTTACAGAATACTGCGAAGATACCGCTTAGGTAGATCTCTGCCCACATTTTATGAAATTTTCTGCTGATGTTCTCAATATTGAAATACTGTCTACAACCGGCACATTATTGTAAAAATAAAAAGAGAAAAAATATCGCTTGGGATGAAACGGATACGAGAAACGATGTTAAGGCAGACTGCTGAATCTTAATGGACGTTACCGACAAGCAGCGGAAAAAAATGTACAAAAGACATGGGACATCTGTGTAGGCAACTGATACGGAGCACGAAGCGAAGGCAGTAACAAACAAGTCAGGTTTAAATTTTCACGAAAGTATTTCTCTTCATTTCCAGGACGTATATACGGCATCATGTGGCAGATGCATTCGTAGAAAAATACTAGGTGATTTATAACGTCCAAATTCGCAAATATCTGTTCAGAGTCGGCACCTGCCCTATCATTATGCATACCCAACATCGAGCTTGAAATAAAAAGACGGGCACGATTATCGCTTTTGTAATGGTTCCATACTTCTGACATTTTTCGACCTAATATAGATAAAGCGTGCCTGCAAATACGGCAAACAAAATGAACAGGTTTGTTATTAAGGGAGCCGAGGTTCTCAGCCATTGCAACAGGAGCCGAAAATTTGGCGCAACACTATCGGATCGTTAAGGATGGAGCTTCGCATTCAAGGCTGCCAAAAAACAAGTCTGCCTGGCGCAAAAGTTCGGCCTATCGACCGCCTAGAACGATGACGTCAGCAAAGTTGGGAAGAGGTTCTTTTTCAATGCGGCCCGCGTGTCACGAACAGAAACGCTGATGACATTCGCTCGGTGTCGCTGTGTCGAAGGTTTTTCACCGCATCTTAATCGGGGTGCAGTATCGAGAAGCTGTAGTGGAAGCCCGAATAGGCCGCGACAAGAACAAACATAAATAAAACTCATTTCAGAGTATTCTAGAACTGGGTGTACCAAAGTCGCAAGACATTAGTAGAATACATGGTGCGCAAGACATTAGGAGGCAAAGGGTGGAAAGTACTTATTATGGGTTCTTGAACATCTCAGTATGCAAAAACGAGTGTGCCCGCACTGGAAAAAAGTTAAAGGGAGAAGGAATAAACTAACATCGACGCTTTGCTCGAAGTCGGAATTTTTTCACCTTTAGATGGCAGTATAGACTAGCAGCATCAGCGTGGCACGGGGATGGCAAGGAGGCTGCCACCCTCCCTAATCACTAAGTCCACCCTCTGCATTGAAGGTAGGGAGTGGGGACGCCGTGACTTCTGCTGGGTGAGGCGCAAAGCCAGCCCTATATAATGACATAATAAGAAGGGGGCGCTATGATAAACATCCGCCCCCTCTCCCCCCCCCCCCCCCTCGGATAGAAAGCCTGCGCACGCATCTGACTAGCAGGGCAGGTTTAGAAGGACAAGCATTCTCGGAATGTTTGCAACGCCTATTCTAAAAAAAGAGGATGACTTTAATTTTTGGTTTAACGATCCCATGCCGCCTATTTCCCACTGGGTTGGGGCCCTCCTCAGAGACTATGAGCAGCAGAGATCTCGGCCACAAGGGCATTTGTACTTACTGAAAACCAGTAGATGCCTCGCGGCAGCAACTCTGTGCCTCCTATAGCAGCGGTGGCAACCATAAAGGTTGTGCTGGGTCAAGGTGCGCCCAGGGACCTTTGAAGAATTTTATTGGGCTGCCGCTTGCGATTTGAAGAATTTTATTGGGCCACCGTTGGGATATTCTGAGAGAAACTAGGGCCAAATCGGCATAATTGTCTACCCAGGGATTTCCCAGTCAGCACTAGGAATCGAACACGGTACCTCCTGCATTGGAAGCAGCCGCTTTAACCATGCAGCCACCACTGCTGTTCTAACTTACTTGCTGTGGGGAGCTTCAGCTTCATATGACCGCTGTTCTTCCATCTCTAATAAAAAGGCCATAGTTTCTACAATAAAATTACCATGCTATGCCAAGTAAGCGTAGCAGCGGTCACCATTAGAATCCGATCTGGCGTTGCTCGACAAGACGCTGGTATAAGGGAGTATGGCGGCCCCAGTGAGTGAAGTGGTTTCGGAGCTCGCGATCACTCCAACGCTAAGCAAGATGTGAGCACAAAGAACATAGAAGGGTATGAGCCATCCACTGATTTAGTCAATAAATCGCATACGTCCATGCCCGTTTGATCAAAGTTCATGGTTACTGCCCCATAGCAACCGCTCGTAATCCTTCGCACTACAGAGCTGGCCAGAGCGTTTTGCCACTGCTAGACCTCGGCCTTTCATCTAAAAGCAAATTTATGACTTAGATATAGGCACACATCTCTTGGGGCATTCCAATCATTTGAGTTTAGGTCTCAGCCTGCACTGAAACATCAACATAAGAATATTTGCAGTGTAGCCCCATGAATCCAAGCAGTGATCCATGGATTACATTAAGATGCATGCTTTTGTTTTTCTTGAGTAGGAGTTTTAAACTTGCGAAATATCTAATGAGCCAATGACCATTGTGAGTGATAGACGGATATCTCTCTAACGCTGCTCTAACCCCTTATCACTTCTTATCGACTCGTCTATTTACTATTTCTTTTTTCTTCATTGCCGTAGCTAAGGACTCGATGTCCTTCCTGGAATAAAATGAATCCCCTATTTCTCTTTAGATATACAAGAAACAATATTCCTGTATATATCAAAATAGAAGGTAATCTTTATTCTAACGCACTACAGGAAGAAATCATGCTGCTTCAGAGTTAGCGTGGATGGCCCCTTGCATAGATCGTCGTGAACCTAACAACACCATCAACCCCTCCCGGCGATGTTAAATAAACATGACTCTCACATACAAAGAAAGTGCACTACTATCGCTACACTTAAGATGGCCAGAAAAGGCTGATATGCACAGTAGTAAAAACGTAGTAAAAAGGTTTTCAATTTCGTAGCACGTTTTCTATCAGCCTCTCTTGACGCACATTCCCTGGAGCAATGCAACCTTGGTTGCAAGCAGAGAACACGAAGCGGACAAACTGCATGGCTTTACGACGGTGCCTATGGGTGAGTAGCAGTCGACATTTGCTGGGGCGTAAACTCGATAAGGCAAATCCAGCCTCACGAATGCGAATATGTGATTGCACAACGAGGCATGAGATAAAAAAAAAAATAGGAGTGGCCTTACGCGAGCACCGTTTTACACCCCGCGCTTTCTCCGTATAACTTTTTTACGATTGCAGGGTATAAATCTGACTTTGCTAAGGGTGCGTCTACACTGGCATTAAAGTGAAATAAGAAAATATGGCACGATTACGTTGAGTGAACCGTTAAAGTATCGCCCAGTGCTCTTACAATACTTTTGTTATTAGTTTGTTTTCTTCGTTCCAACAATTATTTCTTTCTTTCCATTCTTCATTCCTACTTCCTCACTTGCTCATTTCCTTTATTATCTGTTTCGCTTCTGTGTTATTCGTTTTTTCAGTCTTTTCATTCTGCAATCCTTATTCATATCTTTTTTATTTTCTTCCAACCTTAATTCACTACTGCATTCGTCCTTGTTTCTTCCTTTCTTTTCTGTTCCCGTTCATGCTTGTTCCTTTGCTTACTGTCTAATTTCCTTCTTTTCAACATTCAACGGATATTTTGTTCACTCCCTTCCACAGCTCCCATTGAAAAGTCCCATCGCTAAGATTGCGCTACACTCGAAAGCCAGTGCGTGTCAATTCAAAGCCGCTGACGATTGTCGAACATAGAACAGGACAGTTTCACGTGCAGAACAGTTAACGTTTATCACCAATTAACAATTGACATCAATTTTGCCGGCCGTAAGTGAGACACCGGTTATCTTAAAGTGCCCCTACACAAGCTCACAAACACACACACAAAAAGGAATTTTCACTCACACTTCCCGTTTTTTACAGACCCATACGCTCAAACTAGTTTGCACTTTAAGGTTATATTGTGTGTTTATAGTTCACATCCTACGGTAAGGGTGTTTCGCCAAACCAAAGCCCTTATGTCACGTTTCAAGACACTTATAACACGGGTGTTCTACTTTGTCAAAACATCCTAACCGTAGGGTGTTAACTATACACAAGCAAAATACGCTAAAGGTGCAAACTGGGTTATATAGAGCACGTGACGGCTGCACTCTGCTCACGAGCCGTCGCCATGAAATAAGCTCCCCATTGGTCCATATGCAAGGAATATCAGCGATGATTTTATTTTACTTGGGACGTAGTCGCACACGCATTTTGCTTTGCTTCTCATTCATAGCGTGCGTTCTGATTTCTGATTTTCTGATTTTTATAGATTTTCTGATTTCTATCGATTTCTATTAACTGATTTTCTATCGTTTTGTGCGTTTTCTGATGAGCAAACGAAGACATCATATAGCCCAAAAGAGCTAAATCCTAATAGGCTATACGTTTAGTGGCTGAAGTAGTTCCTGTGCTTATAAGACACAATAGACAATGAGGTGGATATAGTGGCTATGTGAATAGTTACATAAAGCGAGAAACAAGCCACTGCCACGTCTTTAAATTCGGATACAGTATAACGAGGAGCTTACGTGCCAAAAAGTATGTAATAACTATGAGGGCCGCCATAGTGGAGGGCTGCAGAAACTTCGACCTCCTGGTGTTCTTTAACATGCACTTACATGTAATAGCACATGGGCCTTTATCACTTGATATTCGTCGAAACGCCCCCATCGCCACCGGGATCGAACTGGAGACCATCGGGTCAGCAGCCAAGCACCAGAACCACTCTTTCAGCATGCAGGAGTTTAGAAGCTTTTTAAAAAGTTCAGAACTGTTTTCTTTTTCTCTCTTCGCTGCCTTGTCTGTCAAAATGTAATATAAGTCGCACGAAATATGTTCCCTGGATAATCTCACCTATTTAACGAAGGCTATAGAAAGCGAAGCCAATTTTTTTCTACCGTCTGCGTAAACTGAGAAATAAATTTTCATGAAACGTAATAGCCTTTGCAGCAGCTTGTCCCACCGTGAAGCGTACGCTGGTCTGATGGTCGTTATTGAAAATCGAAGGCCGCCCGAAGCGAGCTATTTTACAACAAACGACACCCCAGCCTCGCAGAATGACGAACGCTCCTAACGAGGCTGTCGAGGCTTCACTATTCTGGGCCCGCGATAAATTGGTAGTAATATTGGAAGAAATTATTGCCGAAGCGTTTGCAAAACGCATTCTCGCATTGTACCGGAAATTGATGGTGGTCTGAAACGAGCATCTATTTCTGCAAAAGCCGCCGCATCCACCCAGAACAGCTAAAGCTTTTTAAGAGAACGGCATGGCAATAAGATTCATAATTTGCCATTTGCGCACTTAGGTAATGCACATAGGTATGAGAGGGATTCCCCTTCAAATATAGGGTTAGGGAGGTGGACAGTTTACAACAGCAACCCCTTCCCTATTATGTTCATATATGGTACAGGCTTTGTGCCCATGCATCCTCTCTTAGGTGTCTAGGAGGATGCCCCCGCGTGGCCCCCCTTGTGCATTCCTATGGTATTAAGGTATCTCTTAAATGTTTATTGCAGGAGCATTTGCACAACCAATGACGGAGGGCCTCAAATTGATATAAAAGACCTCTCATGCGACAAGGAAAAGATAAATGGGACGATTCCCAGCCGAGCGAACAAAGTTCTGAGAATTTGTACTTTTCTCAAACAGGGCATTCCCGCACAATAAAAAAAATCAACACAAACATTCATACCTAGTGTCTACAAATAGCCATTAGTTATACCCTCGGAATGACTTCCCTTCCCCCATTCACTCCTATTATATATTGGAACGCATCCGTTTCAATGCGAGGCTGTTACGGTGGTTGTCATCCTGTCTGAGATGCGGCCGTACACAACCGCGATAACTGCGTAGGCTGAAATGGGCCCCACCGGTCCGACAATCGAACTGCTGCGCAAAACCATTACATGTACTTTTTCATGCGATTATTTCTATTTGCGACCTTGTCTCGACCGTGTGAACAAACCCACTAAACGCTAAACATAACCTTCGAAAAAAGCCTGAACGTGTTAAGCGCTCTGAAGGTGAATGCGAACGATATATCTAGATTCGTTTTTTACAACTACGGTGACGCCAAAAAGCGAGACGCAAGAGATGCAGCCAAAAGCGCCCATAGGCAAAGCGCTACTGCCCCCACAAAATAGATGTCTTCGCACTGCTTTTCTCGCCTAGTGTATCTCCGCGGCAACGGCAGTAATAAAAAAATATGCCGCAACAACAAGCCTCTTCTGCGCATTTATCTAGATCGCTTTCCTTTTTGTTTATTGCCAGGCGTGCAGAGGAAGATGAATGAATATTGTCCCCATTCGTACGTGACACCGGAGGTATGTGTCCCTTGGCGAAAAGGCAGCGCCATGCGCGGTGCGACGTAAAATTGCGAAACTAGGGCTTTGGCGAGATAGGAAATAAGGGAGCAAGTGGGGGAGGAACGAAGCGTCGAGATAATGGCGAAATAATGGTGATGATGATGATGATGATGATAATATGTGGGGTTCAACGTCCCAAAACCACTATATGATTATGAGAGACACCGCAGTGGGGGTCTCCGGAAATTTCGACCACCTGGGGTTCTTTAACGTGCGCCCAAATCTGAACACACGGGCCTACAACATTTCCGCCTTCATCGCAAATGCAGCCGCCGCCGCCGGGATTCGATCCCGCGACCTGCGGGTCAGCAGCCGAGTACCTAAGCCACTAGACCACCGCGGTGTGGCGCGCGATAATGGAGAAACGATATTATGAAATAAAAACGGGATGTTACGCAGTAATGGAATGGAATGCATATGTGGGAAGGAAGAAAAAAAAACTTTATTCGGGCCCGCCGGGTTGCGATCTAGCAGGTAACGGGTCACTCTCACGTCGTTATTACTAAATAGTTAAAGAGGTAGGTGTGTGAGCAGTAGTGCATTATGGAGCATAAGTAACTAATTAACGCTGAAGAGGACAACGAATGAAATGAAGAAAGAAAGGAGGAAACGACAAACGAACTAAAGAGTGAGGAGAGAAAAAAAAAGGAAAGGAAAGGCAGGGACGTTAACCTGACTGCACCATGTTTGCAAGCCTACACTGGGTAAGGGAGAAACAGGAGGAAAAGAAGGAAAGATAGAAAAAGTAAGGCGCTAGCACGCATAGATGCGTGTACCGCGCATGCCTAGAACGTCATAAAGTTGCGAACTCAAAAAGTGAAGAACAAAGCAAAAAAGCCTGTCAAAGGGAAACAAACAACAACGCATGAACTTAGGAAGAAGTGAAAGGCACGCGTTGAAGCAGAAAAGAAAACATGAAATGATATAAGCGCGAAAAAATTTATAGAATATTGAATTGGGGTACAAAATAAGCAAGAAAATAATGAACCACGAAAGAAAGGCTGACAGATGGAAGGTAATAAAGAAATAAATTACGAGAACAAAGGATCTAAAGCAACATTGAACACAGAGATCAAGAAGGGAATAAAATAGGGGAAAAATTTGAGAACAAGGAATGGAAACGATAGATAAAACGACGAGAAAAAAATTGAGAACTCTAGAGGGAAAGAAATGAAGGAGAAAGAAGAGAAGAAGTGACTATAAATTATGGCAAAAGAAAAGAACGAACAACAACATAAAGAATGGAAAAATTAACTCAGTTGATGAATTAGAAAGCAAAACGAAAAAAATCGTACTGGGCACTAGGTGAGAAAATCTCTGGTATCAAAGAGGAAAGCTGAAATCCACGAAACTTTTTTTGCGTAAGCACTTCTTCTCATTGGTGAGCCGTTTCCTTCATTCATATGGCCAGTAACGTGATCAGCTGAAATATTATCGGACAAAAAGTTTTGCAAAATGCAGTTTTTTTTTGTGTGCGTGTGACCTGCACGTGCCGCGAAAAATACGAAAGTCAGGAAAAAAATAGCACGCCCTTCATTTCAAATCCAAAAACTTGCAAAAGAAACAGAATCAATTTATCGCGTTTCCTTAGTCCTTGCTTTCGAAACTTCATTCCGTACCACCACGGTCCGGGAAACTGGTATAAAAATGTGAACGCTTTACCCCATGCGCCTTTCTGCGTATAAGGTCGCAGAACTTGAATGAAGGTATCTTTTTTTTTATGTATCCCTGGAAGTTACGGACCATTACAGTTTCACTTGGCGCTGGAGAACAGTCTCGTCGAACGTAACTTGTAAATTGCTGCATATACCACAATAAGGCAAACCGTAACGACATGCTGTGGCCTTTCGAAGTACATAACCGCAATACCTTGTTATTATAGCGTTGTATAGCGTATATAGGATAGGAGCAACAAAAGTAGGCATTAACAAAGCGAATAGCCTTCTCTTGCTCTAGCGCCAATTTTCGCAATATGTGGTTGGACTATTACCAATTTCACCGGCGATGGGACCGCGTTGACACAAACGGTATTTCGGGGTTTCTTTTTCACGGAACATCGATGGGACTGCGTTGACGCCAACGGTATTGCGGGGTTTGCTTTTCACGAAACATTGTGAGGTATACATGTTTTCTGGATTTTTGAGTTAACGAACAGAGCCTACACTGAGAGCCACAATGACACTTTTGGGTGGCAACTGCGGCAGTAAATGAGATATGTCCACATGACATGGCTGACGTATTGCCACCTTTTCTTGACAAGAAGAAACAAGAAGAAAGCTATATATAGAAAAAGCCAGCATAATACTTTTTATCTGGTTTAGTAAACGAATTTCCGAAGCGATTTAGATATAAATAACGATAGCTAATATTAGAAGGATCTGCAGCACATTTGTGTGCCTAGTAAGGAAACGTTATTACACTCGTCAAGGTTCTTGTGAATAGTTGAGCCAAATGAGACTTCCCGACCATTTCGATATTCCTTCCTGCAGATCATTACGGCGAAACATCTAGAAATGAGAACTTAGTCGACACCGAGCTGGCACTCGATAATGAATCTGTTTTCTGCCGAATCACAGTGAAAAACAACAACAAAGAAAACAGAACTCTAACTCCAAACTCAAAATTGTACATTTCTCGGGCGATTCACCCCAGGCGCCATCATCCCAGAACTTTAAATGTACCAGGTACGTCTTAAAAGCGTGTTTCCGAAATGATACCCTGTATCCAAATTTAAATTACGTCCTTGTAGAAGAGCCGCCTTAGGCGCTAGGGGGTTGCGAAATAGTTCAGAAGAATATCGCAGTCTCCCGGATGAACTAGCCGAGTGGCGGAGAGTCACACTGAACATCTCAGGCCTGAGGGACCAACTTCAGCCTTTCAAGTAAGCCCGGGAAGCTATACCGAGAAATCGGGTCTTCCACACCAGTCTGGCCCAGAATAAGGCAGTCAATTTGTATGACATTCGGTGAAGTTTTCTCCGTGGACCTGCTGCGACAAACTGATGTCATATTTTTCGTACAAAAGCACATCACTTCTATAACCCAGAAAATTATTTTAGGGACGAAGCTCCTTAGGGCGTGGGCTGTGCGTCCCCTGTAGCCTGTATGTAGCCACCACTAGTTTGGTTCTTGCAGTGTTCACTAGACGGCGGTACCGTCCCCTGTATGTAGCCACCTCTAGTTTAGTTCTTGCAGTGTTCACTAGATGGCGGTACCGTCTCCTGTATGTAGCCACCTCTCGTTTAGTTCTTGTAGTGTTTTACTTGTAGCTGATGATGAAAAGATGCAAGATGTTATAAACTAGAAAGCGGTACTTGTAGTTGATGAAAGACGCGAGATCTTATACAGGAACCGCTCTCCCTTCATTTCACAGACCATAAAGCCGTCATAATGAAGGGACATCGCAAGCCATCCATCGTCTAAGAACAAATAAAAGTTGATTTGTGTATATACACACACAGCGTTTCTCACGTCTTTACATGATGATCGACTGGGCGAATTACACGGAAGATTCACAGTTTACCGATGAATCCCTCCGGAGCTTCGCCCATTCATCATCATTCACCCCGTGAATATGCCGTAATTTTTCATTATCTTAATATGATGGCTGGTGAATTTTATTCCAACTGTGTTCTCTTTTTGTTAATCTTTTTTACGTCGCAAATTTAGCTAACCAAGGCCTAATTCTGAATGCACGTACAGGTCAAGGCTGTAAGCGAATGAAGTGAGTGTACAGAAAAGCACGACGAGCGATGCAAACATGAACTGAAGCCCGCGGCATCGTGCCCGACAAGCCGGTGCAACTGCGGGGCTTCTGAAGTCCCACAACGATCGCCCGACTCCCTTGCATCTCGGTAACGTAAATGGGGCAGCCACTTTCTTTGCCTATTTCATTTATTTGAACGCTTTTTAAGAGACACGTGAATAGGGTGCACGTCTCTTGGTTGCTATGGGGACCGCTGTGTGACAACGCACTTTACCCTTTCAGTACAAAGCTAAAAGGGCACTTCACGCAAAATGAGTGTTCGTAGACTGAAGCTCTTAACTGAACGTGTATAACGCGGGATTGACATTAAACATTACCGAACGCTTTGACAAAAACATTTAGCGGTGTTCTCACGGTCACGGTGCACCACTGTTCGTTGCCATGTCGCGGAATAGAATTCCAGCTGGGGCGAACGCATCTACAGATAGTTAAAACGCTCGCGGTAAATGTACTTTCATTAAATTTCACGTCAAAGAACATAAGATGAACAAAGTTTCACGCACCTTTCACTAGCCACGGCGTTCATCCTAATCTTATCATAGTTTTTGGACGCAAAGCCCCAACATTTATCATTTATCATTCCTGAAAGAAGACTATATACCAGTGTTATACACCTCGTGAACGACATATAATATCAAAATAGATTTTCTTTCACTAAAGCTTTTTTTGTAGACCATGCAACTCGCCCTTGGCCTGATTCTAGTTCAAACGCTGTGTGGCGCCCACTTAAACTCCTGCATGGCAACCAACCGACAGTAGCCGTAGGGACATTCCCATCCATCTAACTAATCAGGCGTAGTGATTATTCCTCTTCTAGTTTCTTATTTTACCGGCCGCGTTTCCACTCCCACCTATATCGTAGCGTCATAGCACCAGGGTGACTGCTATTTATTTAGTTGTCCTTGTTTTTCTACACATGCGCGATATCCAGCACCCGTGCAGTCTGATCTGAGCACGCATTAGTTGGGGACGTGCCCCGATCACACGCTTGCTATTTCTGCGCCCGATCAACACCGATGCTCTTAGATTGATAGGGTCTGTGCCAAGCGAAAGGGTGCCTGACACAGCCATCAGCGATAATGACACAGCCAGCCTAACCCGATCATTCTTGTGCAGTGCTCGTTGCGTCTCGCATCACACAAACAACCGATGCATGTTTTTATCTTCACATTAATCTGAAGAACAGGCTGTTAGAAATGCTAATTGCACAATTTCTCGTAATACGTCGATTAACATAGTGATATTAGCATATAATACATATGAAGATAATGTTTTTGCGTAAAGTATTCGTTACGCAGGCTTTCTGCTCGTATTTTATATTTGAATCATCTGTTAAAATTTTATGTACAATGTATATTTCTTTGCTTTATTGTTTTCGTTAACTCTTATTTCATATACAGTATTTTTATTGCAAAAGTCCCTTTGAAAAATGTATAAGTTGAGTGCGATGTATTTCCAGTGAGTAAATCAAAATGGAAGCCTGTGCGTAAAAACACATGAATCACGAGATCTACGGTATTTCTGTTTTCCTCAACTACACGTAATTCTACATTTCAATATTAAAAAACAAGATAATTTTCCTCTGCCTATTCTTTCTTCATTTTCATCATGTTTCAATGCGGCAGTAGAAATTAGGAACAAAAAATGCCAGCTTCCACCCTACCTTTGCGTGTGAAAGAAAAAGAAAACGATTAAGAGCTTCGTTTAATGTATACCAGCAGGACCCGAGCCCTCAAAGGTAATAGATTCAGCACAAAATCATCACTAACCTATATGGACTTTAATAATCGGCCCAATGATGTCTAAATATGGCGCTTCAACAATTGTACTGATTGGCACCAAGCGCAGTGATGAACCATATTATAGGGTCGGTACAGTCTTCAATGCGCCAGGTTCGTGGGAGGTGGGTGTTGATATATATATATATATATATATATATATATATATATATATATATATATATATATATATATATATATATATATATATTTATATATATATATATAACTACACCACACCAACTTAACCTCAGAGTATATATTTGCCTTCCTCATCATAAATAGCTTACGTTTAAAAAATGTCGCTCTACTTCGAACATTATTTGTTATCTTATTTATGCAAATGGGGGAGATAACTGAAACTAGGAGGAGCAAAGAAATAATTATATTTTCAGTGGGAATTCTTACTAAGAAGCGCTTACATCAACATATATTAGGCCCTTCCTAGGTCGCAATGGAATATCAACTGCCTTGAAGTAGTGTTGCGTACGGCTTACCCATTTGAAGACAGTTATTTGTAGGTCGTGTTTGGAGGGACGTTATCAATGTCATAGCAAGCAGAACAATACACAGCTGGAGAAATACCACTGACAAAGGAGCGCCAACGTTCTCCCAACCATCCACACCTTCAGGAAGACCGAATAGGTAAGCGCGCACGAAACGTGCCTGCTGATTTGCGGAAGTGGGCAGACCGAGAGAAAAAAGAAATGATTGGAACTAAAAAAAAGTGAATTTTTTGTCGGTTGTTAGATGGTTGCACTAATACTTCAGTTTGCGTGTAAAAATACATTAGTGAGCTATCTGTCGCGATTTGGGACGGGAGGAAACGAAAGTGCGTGATGATCAACATGGCCTCTGACGACCAACGCACGGCTGTGCAGCAGGCCGAGAATGACGCCTGGGTCCAAGGGCTATTATCTAGACGGGATTGGCCACCTTACCACTATTTCAGATACGCAAATAAAAGCTGTCTCTCTGCACGTCTTTATCTGATTACACTATCCGTTTCACTGAGACAGTTATCTGAGAACGTAAACACGTAAATTAACCATCTGTCTTAATCACTGGCAAATATTTGCTTTATTCAGTTTCGCTTCAAGCGTATCATGAATGTGTGGCCACCTCTATAGCACAAGTGAGCTATCTGTCATATCGGTCTTTTTGTTTTGTTTTTTTTCGTTTTACGGCTTCCACTCAGCCGCAGAGCCGAGACTGATGGCAGTGATGAACGTGTTCGCACAACGAATACTGTGGGTGGGTCTGATATATGTGCTGCTACAGTAACATCATGCATTTTTACGTGCTTGGTCGCGAGCGACAAAGTGCCCCGAAATATGCGGAGCTAATACCTGAGGTGCAACTGAAACTGAACGGCAAACTAACCAAACCAGACATACAAAAAAATTACACAATCAATCACTCAAATAATTATTCAATAAATCAATCAGTCAATCAAATAATCAATCAATCAGTCGATGAATAAATCAACAAATATATCGGTCAGTCAAAATATTATAGACAAAATCTGGCTGATAGACAATCGGCCGCCGCCGTTCGTTTCAACTTCCTATGTGAGAGGTTAATTCCTAAAATAAATAGCCCATTTCTTTTCCTGGGCGAGACGTTTGGTACAACAGCCGTAGCTTGGTGGTTATTAAGCACTATGTAAAACGTTTTAATCTTTGCTAAAGGAAAGAACACCTGTACCCTAAAATTAAGAGGGAAATAAAAGAACCTTCCATGCCTTCAAAATTAATCCTACTCCTAATTGTATCGTAGAGTGTGGCTCCTAACACTTTAAAAATATTTTTTTGTCTTTCTAACATAATCTCCTGAAAATTACATTACACCTGTGCTTGCAGATTCAACTTCCGTGGGCAATCTTTTACTGCTCCCCAACCAAGTATATCGATGTGACATAATTTGCGAGGTTTCACCACATAACAATACCACGACAAGATATTTGGACTTGTCGTAATGAAGGGCACCGAAAACGTGAAAGGCTCCCGAGCCACGGGGACAGCTCGGCTAACCCCAGAGAGCAGAGAGCAAGGACAAGTTCGGGCCACGCCCCGGCTGCTCGTTCTGACCCTCGTTGTCCGGGCCTCGTCCCGGCGTTGAAGTCCTCGGGTGCCTCCTGGACTGGGCATCGCCCCACCTCACCCCAGAGAGCAGAGCGCAAGGACAAGTTCGGGCCACGCCCCGGCTGCTCGTTCTGACCCTCCGTTTCCGGGCCTCGTCCCGGCGTTGAAGTCCTCGGGTGCCTCCTGGACTGGGCATCGCCCCACCTCACCCCAGAGAGCAGAGCGCAAGGACAAGTTCGGGCCACGCCCCGGCTGCTCGTTCTGACCCTCCGTGTCCGGGCCTCGTCTCGGCGTTGAAGTCCTCGGGTGCGTCCTGGACTGGGCATCGCCCCACCTCACCCCAGAGAGCAGAGAGCAAGTACAAGTTCGGGCCACGCCCCGGCTGCTCGTTCTGACCCTCCGTGTCCGGGCCTCGTCCCGGCGTTGAAGTCCTCGGGTGCGTCCTGGACTGGGCGTCGCCCCACCTCGCCACCCACGTTGGTCTGAAGCGGCGTTCGTCACGGCCAGCTGCTGTTCTGGTCTCGGAGCGAGACGCTGTCCCAGGTCTGTTCGCGGCAGTCGGCGACACGCTGTTCTCGGTCGTGTACAGGCAAGCCCAGGCGTTGACCACCGTACTGGGATGCCCCTGGCGGTTATCTTCTAGACCGGGCCCCGCCTCGGTACGAACTCCGGAAGCACAAGGCACACCGCCTCCTGACTGCCAGAGAGCTCAAGGTCGAGCGCCACGTTCACGCCACAAGAGTAGAACGTGAGTGGACGAACCAGAACGTTAACTCCCTTCCGCGTAGGACCGTGAACTCGTGTATATATGTGTGAGTTTATGTTGTGTGTATCCCTTTGTCCGTCTTCGTGTATATAAAAGTCTCTCGTTGTCGTCGAACGTCCTCTGTCCTCATCTGGCTAACCTGCGCCCACAGTTGCCCACAAATTTTGGCGAGCCTGCCAGGATAGATCGGCCTTACCTTCTTGCCGAGAGCCAGACAGGCGGGACGAACCGATGGATTTAGAGAAATCGCACGCGATCGGAACGGACATGGGCCTTGCTAGGATCGGCACTCAACATCTTTCAGGCGAGAATTGGTCGCACACAGGATGCCTGTAAACGTGCAAAGACTGCTTTGTATTGGAGAGGAGGTCGGGTGGTCTTGCGCCGACTTAGAGCGAATGTTGCAAGAAGACCTTGATGAGGAACAAGAGAGAATTGATTTCGAGCTGCGGTACATGTGCAAAAATGACAATGAGCGTGTGCGTTTGCGACAGGAAGGAGAGAAGCTGTTGTCTGAGATCAGCACAGCTATCTCGGAAATTCGAGAGATTGCAAATAGGGTAGCGCTTAAGGAGGTTAATGAAGAGGACCAAGTCAATCATCTCAAGGATGAAATAGTTATCTATGATGTGGACACAAATCTGTCAGGTACACCCAAAAAAGTGTGTGTTGGAGAACGTAGTGATGTAGCTCTGGGTACACGGTCTGCTAGTGAATGTGTTAAGCAGACATGTGATGGTATTGAAGGTGACGGAAGTATAGAGCAGCATGGCCTCTGCAGTGGTCAGCTGAAACCTCTCGGCCATACAAAGAGCACGTCATGCGCATCTGAGACGCTTGCTTCGGAGCCCAACGAAAAGCGAGTGGCATTGAAAAAACCTAAAACAGAGCCAGACAATGACCATAATTCGAGCAAGAGGCGCCAGAACTCCAAGAGTAGTAGTGGAGGTAGGAACGCTGTGAGCCCAAAACATGGTACTCCGTACCATGCGGAGGCAAATGAACTTCGAGACAGCGGAAAGATGTGGCGTGCTTTGGACTACGTAGCCTGGCGCTCAGACCCCAATGTTTGGATCAAACATTGTTATATCTACGTAAACATCGGGAAGCCGCCGCGGTACACAGAAGCACATAGGAAGAAAGAGCTCTGGTTCTGCGCTAGTACATGGAAGAAAAGGAGAAAGAATACAAACCTGGTTGACCGATTCTGAACTGAACTGCGACACGACAATGGACGTCGAACTGCATGCGGGACCAATTCCCCGCGCTGACATAGTGTTTGCCCGACTTACTGGGCGTCGATGCTTCCAAGCTTGACTCGACGAATTCATCGTGCTGCCCGGTGCCTGTGTTCCCCGCAACGGCATGAGTGAGTGGTCATTGACCTAGGCATCGGATCACGAGCGTGCGGTGCCGTGCATTTCGTGTGTGGACGCCCTTGGTACATCGTCAAAGACAAAACATTATAACGTTGAATGTGTTCAGTTTATGCGTATTGTGACAGTTGTCTACTCTATGAACATGTCGACCCTTCTTAACCCAGCGTTTCGCTGTTCTTGAACTGGGGGGAAGATGTGGTATAAAACGCTGCCCTGGAGAGTGTGCGTCATGCTTTGACGTAGAAAAATCGGTGTGCGGGGCCGATTTAGTAATTCAAGGTGCGCGGGAATCATGATGATGGTGATAGCGCTAAAACTATGAGCGCGCTCATGCGCGTGCTCGTGCGCGCACCACGTGGAAAAGCTCCCGAGCCACGGGGACAGCTCGGCCAACCCCAGAGAGCAGAACGCAAGGACAAGTTCGGGCCACGCCCCGGCTGCTCGTTCTGACCCTCCGTGTCCGGGCCTCGTCCCGGCGTTGAAGTCCTCAGGTGCGTCCTGGACTGGGCATCGCCCCACCTCGCCAGAGAGCAGAAAGCAAGGGCAGGTTCGGGCCACGCCCCGGCTGCTCGTTCCGACCCTCCGTGTCCGGGCCTCGTCCCGGCGTTGAAGTCCTCGGCTGCAATCTCAACGTTTGTAACGCACACTTTCCACTCAAATTACTCGGGCCTTCATCATTTGGCCTTCATGGGAATGCGACTGCAACGACTGGGATCGAACACGTGACTTTCAGGTGAGCAGCCGTGCACCAGCACCACCGTGGCGAACGATGCCGAAGCGATGGGCATTAAGATGTGTCTAAACACCGACGCTGTCTAGCAACGGAGACGGCCTTGAACTTTTCTCCACGATTCTTTCGCAAGAACACTCAGCCCGAAAACTCCTTCCACGCAGAACCAACAGGCCAGACAAGACTACTAGCAACAACAGCACCAAAATCTACCCGTTGTTGCGAAATACACTCAGACGAATCGCGACCATGACTCACGCGAATTCCTCGTGCTCGGCCAGAGAATCAGTCATTCACGAGAAGTACCCCAGACGCCCCTTTAGCATGCGTGGTACTCCGTCTTCTGTTTAGCCGAGCACGACATGCCTTGCATCCCTTCGCGCAGAAGCAGCAACAGTCTACGCCATTTCTCCGCGATCCTGTGACAACAAAAGGTTTCGATCCGTTTCGAACCATCCATGGCTCCTCGAGAAAAGAAGAGCCTCTTTACTTGTCTCTCTGAGGACGTTCAATAACGTGGCCCCGCCACGCATGAAAGGTAGGCGTGCTTACACAGTGCGCTCATGGTCATTGCTTTATTTCACAGTGCAGTCACGGCGTCTTTAATCAATGAACTCCGCTCGGCCCACGGGAATCTTTCCTATTTGCCTACAGGTTGAGGGGGTTACAAGTCAGAGCACTACCTTTCGCGAAACATAAGCCTAATTATATGCATCATTAGGTTCCACTCGTGGTATAAAGAACGACTTCAACTCTTTCTTCGTTGCTCAGTCGGTAATTGAATTTGCGCAACTATTGCGCCTGTCGCTTAGGTTATAGAGTTTCCCACAATACTTACTAGAGGAAACTCTGGCGCTAGTGTCTATGGAAGCTGCAACACATGGCGCTTCAGTGAGCATGGGAATGATGGGTAGTACACACATTCGTATAATTTTTGTACTTCTGGCCTGTTTCTGGCTCCGTGTGTATTCGTGTGGCTTGAAGCTGTTTTTTTCATGAAAACATAAATTAGCAAATGTTCACCGTTTGCGCTTCACAACTTTATTCTTTTAGGCTTACCATTTTGAATCAAGTCACTAAGTTCAAAAGGGTTCGTTCTTTCTTTCAAAACAAAACCGTAACTAGCAATAAACGAAGCCGCAAGTACGATTCGCCGCCCACAAGTACGAAGACTAGGCAAATGTGTGTACTACCCATCATTCCCATGCTCGCTGAACGATCGCAGCGCCAGAGTGCCCTCTAGTTAATTTTGGGAAACTCTACGGCTTAGATGACTGTAGAAGTAGGTGGGGCTAGCTGGAAGAAGTAAATGAGCGAGCCATAATTATCATTTCATTAGGACGTGTTAAATGCCTCATAATACTTGAAAAAGTGACCGTTGACATCGATGGCGTCCACATTACGATAGTTATAGCGCGAGAACAAAACGACGACACAGAGACAAGAAGGACACGAAAGACACGAGCGCTCGTGTCTTTCGTGTCCTTCTTGTCTCTGTGTCGTCGTTTTGTTCTCGCGCTATAACTATCGTAATGCCATACCAACCAGCCCATGCTGCCACACTTCTAAGGCGTCCACATGCGTGGTGCTGATAATCTATCATGCTCACTGATGACGTCACACGTCACCGTAACTTGTGATGTCCCCATGTGACGAGTATTGATTTCCGGCACCGCCCATGTTGGCGCTGTCAATCCCAACGGTCACACTTTCATGACTGATGAGGCGCCTAACACGCCTTTATAAAATTAAAAATAAAGGTTACTCATTTACTTCGTCCAACCAGCCCCATCTTTTCCTTCGTCCATGTGAGTGACAGGTGCCATTGTTGCACAAATTCAAGTACCAGCAGAGCGTGCAAGAAACAGTTCAAGTTATTGTCAATATCGCGATTGGGACCCGATAATGGATATATTAGGGCTAAACAATCAATCCTCATCATGTGATGATGAAATAATCACGAAGTCTGGCGTCATCAACACTTAACGTAACGTCACGTCGCGTGATTACGTCGTAATATGACATCGTCACCTTATCTAGGTTAAACCCATCCCGGACCTTCAGATCTCGGAGGCAATAGAAAACTTTGTTGAGTGCAGAAAATTTTCAAGAGGGACTGGGATATAAGGGTATCAATACTATCGCAGTAAGACTTTGGCCTGGGTGATCAAGCAATAGCAAGGCATAGTGCGACTGAGACTTAGGTCGACTATGACACAGTGTTCGTGCGTGTTGCATGTTTTCTGTGCCTTGTGGTTGTTTTCAACCTGTTTGTGTTTTTCGCCCCTGTTGATGTTGCAATATAATAATCTTAGAAGTAGAAAATGCCGTAGCTAGCTCTCATTGATTTATAGGTTGGGTCTAACGTCCCGAAACCACCCTATGATTATGAGAGACGCCGTAGTGAAGGGCGCCGGAAACTTCGACCACCTGGGGTTCTTTAACGTGCACCCAAATCTGAGCACACGGGCCTAGAACATTTCCACCTACATCGGTAATGCAGCCGCCGCAGTCGGGATTCGATCCCCAGACCTGCGGGTTAACAACCGAGTACCTTAGCCACTAGACCACCCCAGCAGGGCACCGCAGCTAGATCTGCATGGCGTTGTTTCTGCAATGCTAAAACAAAATAAAGCTCTACTTTTTGTGATTCGAAGGTTCTGCTAAGGTTTTGCTATAATATTGCTAGGTTATATAAGAATTCGCTACGTTGAGCAAATCATATCAAGCTTTACTATTGTTATTATTACAATAATCGTGCTGTATAAAGCTAGACAGTAAGATTTTACACTCCTTTTTCCCGAAATCAATCTCTGAGTGGAATTTGTTGCCCCGAAACTCTACTCTTCTTTCCTTTTCACCATGAAATGCGCCTTGTGTTTCCTGGCTTTCACAATACTTGTTTGATTTAACAATTTGTTGTGTGCCTGAGAGTGTGGTGCTTTGCTTATGGATTGTGTTGCAGTGGGTGTACTCAGCCCTCTGGAAACGAGTATAATTTGATGGTGATTGCTATGTTTTTCTTACATTTCATGTATACCAGTATCAATTTTGTTGTAACTTTGTTGTACTTTTATTTTACCTTTGAACTTGCTGTACCTTTCCTGCTTGGACCTCAAATGGTTCGCAGTATATGATAAATAAATAAATAAATAAATGTATCTGAATAGCCGCTTGTTCCCCCCGTAGTCCTGGCGCTGCAGTCTTCGTTCGAGCTACACAGGATAATCCTTGACTCATCGACAACGTTTTGTTTCCTCATTAGCCGGCATTCCGGATTCGCACTCCGTCCGCAATTGTTTTCCGACATGGCATGGACACGCCGTTCTCTTTCAGCACCTTCTTCCTCGGGAATGCGTGCTTTCTTTGAGTCTACCCATGACGACACCAAGCTTAAATCTACGCTGTGAAGAGAGAGCACCAGTTTTTATACAAGCGTCGACCTGGCGTCGACGTCGACGTCATGATTATTGTGTGTACAGTAGCCGCACAATCGAAGCTTTGAAAAATTATTAGTACTTTTGGCGAATACATGTGAAAATCTCCGCATGTAGCTGCACATCACAAATAATGTTTGTCCTCTTCATAGGTACAGCTTCAATATATAGGCTAAACTAAATAAAAGAACGTATGTGTAATACTAAGATTTCGTTTTACTTGTAATGTTAACAAAAATATGATGAAGCTCTGTCTCAAATTTCGCGATTCTTTCTAATAATCTTGCTCATTACTTCAAGTTCGGTCGTTGATAACAAAAGACCTCTTGTAGTAAACGAATAGAAAGGCAATTTGAGACATTCGCTCAAGAAAATAATCGCGTCAGAGCACCACAAGCACTGGGTAATTCAATCGAGAATAATGTCTGATGTTTTAGACCGATATAGTCATATTCTTACGTGTATCATTCGGCGGAGTTCTGCGAGCAGCAGAAACTTCCTAATTTGAAGGAAATACTAAACATCACTCATTGTCGATTCGTAATAGAAAATAAAAACACTGTGATTACGCTGGAAATAATGTAAACAGTTTTTAATTACAAAACACTAAGGTCACGCAGAATTCAAGGTTTGTTATTTTTATAGGTATTCCTTATTTGAAGCCTACTATGAGATGATTGTACTTAAGGTATACATTTGCTTTAAAAAGACTTGCGAAGCAACCTGCTTTACCTCTATATATGGTTTCTGCGTATTGCTTAGTTAATTCCAATATCATACGGAAGCTTATGATCTTCATCGGAATCCCTCATCAGAATTAACTCATATGGACACTTGGTATACCGTTATTCGGTTCCTTTTAAATGACAGACTATACAGTATCCCATGTATTTATTTACCTAATTATATAAGTCATTATTGAAAAGACTAACTTATACGTTTCGAAGTTACATTTGTTTATTTTTCTACACTTTGGTTACTTGCATCATGCATTTCACAAAAAAATCATATTTAATACTACATCCACATATGAACATTTTACTATTTGTTTAACGAACTCACTAAATAGTAAACTGCTTTTGATGTATTCTAATTTTGCATGCTGACATTCTCAATTGTGTACAAACATAAAACTGAAGACTATGTTAACGTGTGATATACTTTACTCATTAAATACTTAACTCACTAATTTGTGAACAGGTTCTAGCACCGTCTCTAAATTTGGCGTGTGGCCACTCTATATTGCACAAGACTACATGCACATGTGAGTATTTAACTCATTACTTCACCAACTATTTTGCAAGTTGTTGTTTTTTTGCTGCCTTCTAATCTTGTGCGCTGACATTCTGAATTATGCACTATCATAAGATTGAAGTATACATCTGCGTGTAAATTTTGCCCACTGACATTCTAGATTGCGCGAGGCCTAAGACTATACCCAGGTAAAATAAGTTAGCTCGTTAAATAACAAACTCATTAATTTGTAAACTGCTTTTGCTAGCTTGTCTATCTTTACTATTGACATTCTAGATTGCACACACACTTAAGATTCAAGAACATATACAAATAGTTGAAAATTGTCACGCCGCTTCGCATTGCAATTTTATACTTATGAATGTGAAGAAGAAATGAGTGCGAATATTGTAGTTTGTCATGCGCTAAAAAATCAACACAATAACTAGTGCCTTGCATAAATACTGGAACAGTCATCTCTCAAATCAGAAGGGGACGCGCTTTGATTTCCCGTTCTTTCTCACTTAATAAAAAGGGCGCATATACATTCCTGTCAGCACCATCCTACTAGCACGAAATTCAAGAAAGAGAGAAAGTAGGAGAGAAAACATTTACAACAAACTCCGAGCTCTCGACGCCCAAAATGCAGCCTTAGATCTCACTAAAGTCGCTCTTCCTACGTTTGGAGTTTGTTTTCTGTAAAGAAAGGATGAAGTTTTTAAAAACTTAACAAACTCTAAGCGCTGCTTCGAGAGTCCCAACTTGCACAACGTCAATTCAATGGAGCACTTTTCTTTCTATTTTTCTTTCTAGCGTCAGCTGAGAACAAAAAGTTGGAAGCGCTTCTTGATTAGCAAACGCGGAGACCACCCGCTCTTCCCTTTCCCACTTCCGTCTCGACGCTGACTCGGACTAACTTCCTGCGAGAAAAGAGCAGAGGGCTGTCAAATCCGGCGAAGCTGCTAAGACGCGCTAAGTGCGCAGGGGCCGGCCGCACTAGGGTCGCAAGCGTGACAAGAAGCCCTAATTATTTCGCCGCTTCACCGCCTCACTTTGCTTCCTTGATTTTGCCGTCCTTGAGAACGAAGCTGCGCATCGATCTGGAACAGTGTTGACTCTTAGGGGAGTCACAGTTGCGGGTTGGGGGGGGGGGGAGGGGTATTCTGAGGGGAGTCACGGTTGTGGCGAGGAGGTGGACGTGGTGATGTAGTCGCGTCTTTCATTGATAATGCATCACGGAACATTGGAGTCTGTTTTCTCCTTTCCGATTGTTTAGGAAGAAATGAAGGAAAGCAAATAGCACAAAAATTGAATGTCGCACAGTCCTTAGGAAGTATACAATTATTTTCCACTCTTTTCGGTGCAATTGTAAGAGAGAAGGGTCGATCCACATTATGTCAGATAAGCTCGTAGTCAACTGCTCTTTTCTGCAAATTAGGTTGCTTACTTTCCAGGGCCCGAAATGAGAGCATAAACACCAACGGAGGGAATGAATATTCGAATGCTCATCTTCTTTTCAACAAAAAAAAAGCGTCGCTATATTCCGTTTAGTAAATGGCAGAAGCAACGTTTTCGGTACGAGTTACAGTTGGAAGATTAGATGTTATCCGCACACTTTGGGAGCATCGATTTGAAGATTGCCACTTTCAAACAATGTTCCAATTTGTGGGGTTATCTTTGCTTTCTCTAGGTCACTGCGTTTTTTTGTTCGCGTTTAAGAGAAGTAAATTGCCAAGCAGCATCTGTCGCTTATTGTCGTTTCAGTAGTAACAAAAGTTTCAGGGAGATTAATTTGGGAAAAATTTGACAGCACACACTGGACATAACGTAGATGTTCAAACACTTTAAATCCAGAGTTTGTTTAGGGAGTTTGGTCGAAACACGGGTTCGAAAATTATTGCCTAGCTCATGAAATGGCTTTGTGCTCTCCCATTGTTGAGTACCTCGTACGCTTAATTGTTAAATCTTTTTTTCTGAACACAAGTCTTGAATTAAGTGGAAAAAATTATTATACAGGCAATATAGTAATGACTGCTGTATTGCCAAATGAAGGAAACTTATATTCTACGACTTAGAGCACACATTAAAAAGAACAAAAAGTATTTTTGTGACTCCTCTGGCTGAGTACTGATTTACCATGCATATTGCCCTTTGAGGAGACTTGATAAGCTTATTCGGTGTCTCACAACTCTCCAAAGTGAGTACAATAATTGCCAAACCGTGTTGGTTTGCCTCTTTTAGGAGAGCCGTAGCTAGTCAGGACTCTCAAAAAAGAATAGAAGGACTCGTTTTTTCATTGAGTGTAGGGTAGTTTGTACATTCATTGTGTGCAGTGTTGCACAAAATTCTTCGAATGAACAACGAATTGAAAGGCTTTATAAAATGTTTTCGTCGACGCAGTTGGCGAAAAGGCTAATTTACTACTGATGCCGCTATTTACCGGATTCAAAATAAAGCAAATGTTTGCGTATTGATGCCGGTAACTCATCGATCTTATTCAACTAATGGGTTCCGCCAATTAGTACCTGTCATTCATGATCCACAATAAAAGAAAGCTCCCCTTCGAAGATAATGTTCTTTAATCTAAATACATAAACTACAGCCTCAGTTATCCTCCAGGGTCATGCCAAATAACAAGCTAAATTGAGGTGCACATGCAAAATCTCGGCTACGACTTGTTCTTATGATAATGCCACTACCTCGCTGAAATTGATAAATTAATGAGGTTTTGCAGTGTGTTCATTGTTAAAGCTTGGCCGTAACAAACTACTTAACAGGAAACCGATGCTTCTAAGTGAAGCAGTAACTTAAAAGAAGCCGAAATAACATGGCTTCATGGTTTCCTAAGTGCAAAAACAGCTTATCGCGTCGGCTTAGGGAGAGTGTATAGGCTGTAAATTGTTGTCAGGCAGATGTCTCCCAACGCACTCAGTTCTCTTTCTCTGTCTCTCTCGGTCGCTGTAACTAACGCAGAGACAGAAACACATGCACACTCAGAAACACATGAGCGCACTCAAAGGTTATACGCAATGGCTCATCGCCAATGACGTCATACTATACTTGCGATATGTGCTCAACGATATTAGGATGTGCGCCACACTGTCAAAGCTACTGCCATTTCTAGAACGCTATTAAACTGAATCGATCCGTTGCACATGCTTGTCGCGAAAAGGGTGTACGTTCGCTATATTACCGGCGACATAAACAACTCCGCACACACGCACAGACGCCAACCATGCAGCAGCGCCTTAAGAGCATCTCTCTAATTACTACACAGCCGGGGTTGTTTGGTTAGTCGCCGGCCTCTAGCTTTGGCGAAGGGCTGGTAAAGTCGTTGTCGAAGAGGCGCACGAAAGCCCATGACCTTTGTGTGATCTAGACACTATCTCCTAGAGTGTCAAAACGTCTAAGTCGTCTGTGGCAGTTACCCAAACACCACACCCACCTCTGATTTATTATGTGTTGGCGTTAGCAGGATTCCTCAGGTAAGTGGTTGGTTAGGTGCACGAACGTGACTTTAGGTGAGTGCTGAGGCCGAAAAAGACTAGCCGCTATACCACCCTGTTAACGCGAATCTTCAGTGAAATTGTATCCAGCACAACACGTGCTAAAGAGGGGCAGAGGAAGGGGGTTGACTTGAGGTGTAGTTTCTAATTACTTAAGAGCAATGAAAGTGCTAAGCGTTTTGTGTTCGGCATAATACACCACGATTAGTTTCTTGTCTATTTTCAACCAGAGAAGGTATTTCTTGCTCTTGTGGAGAATTGAATTGATGCTGTCTTTTCGGTGCCTTTTGCTTCCGTGATCTGCCCATAGCAGGCATGAAAATGAGCTCAATGAGTGGCTACATCAGTCTTCTTTTGATATATGAGAGCGTGAAACCTACGTTGGGAGAATGAATGTTTTTTTTTGCATTTTTCGCAGGTACCCTCGTTATCTATCAAGTGGTTGCACTTCACACGAGGACATCGAACGACGTAGAAGCGACACTTCTAAAAGCAAATGCCGTATATTATTTTGCGGGAACGCTTCAGACCATGTTCCCACGTGCCATTTGCATTGAATTGTTATCCTCCGGATTTGCGTTTATACCACGAGGTCGTTCTAACCAACCAGAGGTGTAGCACGAAAGTATACCGTCAAAGCTTACTAAAAGCCCTCTTCCACTTGAAACCATAGCTGGCCGCCCTATCTTCACCGCACCTCTCTTCAACGCGTCCAGTGTGGATTCGTAAAGGTTACCGCCTACGCAACGTACCGATTCACCCACGACACAGGCAGCTGCGTCATCTGACCACAAGAGCGGGGCATCGGACGTCCATCTGTCATCATGACCAGTCCAGAAACGGTACCACTGTTTCCCTATTGCTTTTCCCTATTTTTTGTTTCCCCTATTGCCTTTCCCTAAACAGTACCACTGTTTCCCTATTGCCGGCAAGGGTGTAGCAAACGAAGGTTGGCTTGCCTGCTCCCGTTATATCCCATTTTGAAATGGTCCCTCCTATAAAGAGCCAAAGGAACGCAAGCTGGTGGTGCGACTTTGGGCAGGCAGCGCCATTTCTGGTAGAAAAGTAAAAATCCAACGTGCCTGTCTCGCATTTTCCCTTCCCGCCAACGCATCTGCCACTCGCTTACGTCCTCTTTCAAAACGCGCGTGGTGCGTTTGAGTCGCCTCGCAATGTCCCGCCTGCAGTGCGGCTTCATAAAGATCTCTGAGCTGGACAATCACTTTCGAGAAGCGAATCTAACAAAAGGAGTAAAGCTCGTTAGTCGCGTTTACGATGTGGCGCAGAGGTTAGAAGACGAGGGCGCCCAAGTCACTTCGAGATGCATTTCTCAGATCCGTGACCATACCGTGCACGACGTATGCCTCGAGGTATTTTGCCGACATGAAACCGCGTACTCTATCAATGCGCGGTGCGGACGTTTATGGAAACCATATAATTGTTGTTTTTATGTGGTATCTAGCAGTAGCAGCCGTGTACTCTTATATGACAAGGTTTGTGACGTACTCAAAATATAAATAAAATTTAAACTTATACGCTCATGGCATAAAAATGTGCTAGAAGTTTTAGAGCCATCTCCTCTGTGTCGTGTCATCATGACCTGCTGACTTCGCCGCGAGGCAGTGGGAGGGGGGGGGATGAACAACAAGAGAGAAGGCAGGGAGGTTAACCAGGCACATGCCCGGTTTGCTACCCTACGCTGGGGGAATGGGAAGGGGCATAAAGATGAGAGAGAGGGGAAAGAGAAGAGGCAGGCAGTGAGGCAGCGAGCTGAGCTTTAAATTAACCACTGCATGTAAAATGCTCGCCTTCTTTGTCCGGCTCTTGTGTGAAGCTTGCTCTATCTTTCGTGAGCGTGGCTCAGTGTTCAGTTCCACGGCATGACTTGCCGAGGAACCGATACAGCTTTACGCGTGGACAGCGTCCCGTCGTGCTGTCTGCATTGGTGTGGCAGCCCACGACGCAACAATACTTCGGACATAGCCGACGCTTCCGCGGGGTCACTTCTTACATCCAGAAAAGGCGACTTCCCACAGCGGGCATCTAGCTTTAGCGCGCCACCCTGACAATACGACTGCGCCGGAGTTCCCCGCACCGACTGTAGAACGCAGTCTGCGCATGTCGCATGCAATCCCGCTTCGGCGAGACACACGGAATCAGATGTGCTCTCTGCGGCGCCTATCATCGAATTCTCCACATCTTGCCGCTTTTATTTTTTCTTTAATAAAAGTATTTCCTCCCCGGAATATAGAGAACAAGAATGCCCCGGAGCTTGCCACCAGAACCAGGCGCAGCATTGTCGTCGCTCCGCAAATTTGCCTTCATGTCGTGAAACGAACCTTTATTCACGTGCTTAGCAGCCCAACACTTGTGTTGCTTCAGTCAACGATCCCGTGTTCACATTCACGCAATAATTAAACATGGCAGTGCATTATGACAAGTAGCCTCGATAAAATATAATATTGTCACATTAAATCTGCTTGACGCTGACAAGCTCTTTACCTAAAAAAAAAAAAATCGGCAGATTCTACGTACCTAGGAATCGACGTGATGCAAAGCATGCGGAGGAAAGGTGACCGTGTTGCAATTTTTTTTATCCATCGACACGTCATGAAATGACGCTGTCTGTACAAATGTTGCACGTACGGACAGATGTGGAAAAGTTGCAGATGTTTATGTAACCAGTTCACGCACTTGTGCAACGATGCCAACTGGAACATGCGTATCAGCAACACCAGAAGCTGATATGAAGCACTGATGCTCGCGAGGATGCTGGCCCTGGACACTGCTACGTAAATCAACTTCTGCGCATGGCAACTAACCACCATTGTGGTTAACCCGAAGTGACGGCTTTATCAAAGGAGTACACATGTAATGTTTAGAAAATTGGATAGGCAGCACTGCAACCATACACTCTTGACGTTTCATGCAGGTTCGCGTCTATTTGAAAAGTAGTTCTGAGACCTGGCGGTGCTCCGTGGTAAAATGATTCAATGCCACGCAGAATGCTTGGGTTCGATTCCAGCTGGGACCCTTACATTTATTCTTCGTATTCGTCGGGTTGACGCTTCCGATGTCGGGTATTTCTTGACGCTCGCGCGCTAAAATTTTCCATGTGTGTCCTCGTCGTTCCTGGGTAAATACTAAGTGTCGATCACCTGTGGCACATACCCGCATACCAGCGGTACATACCCACCCATGGGTATGTGTCACTGTCTAACGGAAAGTGTTTGACGACGTACGCGACAGGATTGTAACATTATTCATGTTTTTGAACAGCGCGTCACATTCGTCACTCTTACCCTCTCATGCTAATTTTGGTTCACGCCAAGTTAAGAGGGTGACCACGAGAGCACACAAACGGAAGCGGCTAGATATATAAATAGATAGATACGCTCAAAGTCGCCGAAGTTCACTAAGAAATGCTTCGCATTTAAAAACAAACATTATAGATAAACGGCGCATCAAAATGTGCAAATAACCGGTGAACTTATGAGGGCTCCGTTTTAGTACACTTGACAATGCCGGTGTATAGGTTTGATATATTCAAAAGTGTTTGAAACAGCGGAGCTCTTGGTGGAATTATTGTCGATGCGGCCAAGTTTGAGGTTAGGGGACGACTTTATGCTCTCCCATTTTAAACCGAGTACTCTAAATCGTTAACCAGCTTACGTAACCCACAGACGCATCAACGTACTGGGAGAGCTGAAAGCTCTCTCATAATAGAGTGCATCGTAATCTACATTGTGAAAAAAAATCAAGAAATTTCGAAAGGCTTCGTTAAAACAAAGGAGAATAAATTGTCCCGCCATGGTGGTCTAGTGGATGAAGTACTCAGCTGCTGATGAGCAGGTCATGGAATTGAATCCTGGCGGCGGTGGCTTAATTTTCGATGGAGGCGAAAATGCTGTAGGCCCGTGTGCTCAGATTCAGGTGCACGTTAAAGAACCCCAGGTGGTTGAAATTTCCGAAGCCCTCCACTACAGCGTATTTCATGATCATATGGTGGTTTTGGTACTTTAAACCCCATCTATCGTCTTTATCATCGAAAAGGGGCATCAACGTACTAGGACAGTTTAAGGCTCTCACATAGTACAGCACGTCTTACTCTAAATCTTGCAACAAATTCCACAACTTTCAAAAGCTTCGTTCGAAAATGGCATCAATATATTGGGACAGCCTGAGGCTCACTCATAGTCTAGTACATCGCACTCTCAATCATGAAACAATTACTCTAAAAAACGAATTTCGTGTATACCGCGACACCTTAAGCCACTCCCATAGCAGAGTGCGTAGCGGGCTCTAAAGCGTCCACTATATATATTTAAACGCACGAAAGCCAGGCCATATGTTCATACCGGGGCAGCTTGCGACTATCCCATAGTAGAATACACACGCTTACCTGTTCGTGCAGGGTCAAGCCCTTCGGTCCGTTGGCATCTGCAACATTGCTCACGCTTATCTGAAACATCGCAAGGGAAGGTTTCCAGAGGCGCTTATAACTGTTGCTCAACGTTTTGCCTTGCAAAGCTTATATTTCCGCAAACGAAAGCTTTTGAAAATAACGCTTCGAAGTTCCGTGCTTTCGGTGACTCGTTCGCCCGTGCCAGGAATGAAAGACGGCAAAAAGGAGAGGTCACTTTGGGAAGCAACTTGTGCAAGTTCGTTCTAACCAGTGCATCAAGTGACGTCACATCTTCATTCGCAGATTCCCGGCGAAGAGCAGCGAACTCCTCGGACTTTTGCTTTTCGCCCCAAGGTTTCGTAGTTCGTCGAACTTCAAAGCGCTCAAGTCCTCTTAAGCTGGAAGAGTTGGCGTTTCTCTATAGCTGCTGGATTAGCAGTTGCTCCTCAAAACGAACTCCAAGAAGATTCCCAAGTATGCAGCAACAGGAAAAGCTTTTGGGCTGTGTTGCCATTTATCTTTTTTTTTATATGTTCATTTGTGTGTCCACATCAGTCGGTATTCTTCGGGCGAAACAAGAACCCCTAGACTCGGCTGGCGAAAAACGGGGCTCTTTGGAAGGAACTCATAATCCTACTTTCACAGAAGGGAGGCACCATTCTGCGATGAGTATCTGTATTTCAGGGGTATGACAGCTAATCTCTAGACACGGTATTTAGTTTACTCGAACTTTCTGCTTCGTTCAAATATTTATGTTTCTATAGAGAATGCACAAGTGTAAAAAACTAAAAGAAAGGTGTGCTTTATCAACATTGAGAAAAAGAATAAATCTACACATTTTGATTTGAAAGATTGCTTACGCGTTGATGTTCGCAGCGCAGCTCTACAGGCGTGCGAAATGTTTAATACTTTTTTGGTACATACAATAAGCAAAGATCACAAAAGAGCCCAACAGAACTGATTATTAGACTGTTCGAAAGGAAAAAAAAATCTCCATGTATTCCACTGAAAAGAAAAACACCTAGAGAAATAACAGTTGAGACAGAACGACAAATTACTTCTTCAGCCGCCTGCTACCCCTACTACGATTACTACCACCACTACTACTACGCTGCTGCAAGCCTGCCGCGGTGGTGTAGCAGTTATGGGGCTTAACTGCTGATTCGAACACCGAAAGTTTGACCACGGTTGCAACAGTCGCATATCGATGAAAGCAATGTGCTAGAGGCCCATGTACTGTGCGAATGAAGTGCGCGTTAACACCAGGTTGTCAAAAATTCCACAGTCAATCACTACCGTGTAACTAATAAGGATATCGAAGTTCTGGCACGTAAGACTTCATATAATACTTATCACGACTACTATGAACAATAGTAACAGTGATTACAGTAATAATGAGTTTGCCTAAGTCCACCGCTTGACTATTCCTCGTCAATTTGCGTAGTCCTGCGCCCTTAGATCGGATGATTTAAGCATGCTTACCTAAATTACTTTAAAGAAACCCCTTGGGCTCATTAAACTTCGAATAGCTGATATAGTTGAACTACATTTGGTATGTACATTTTTCTGCATGCGAGCTGAGCTTTAGTATGTCCAACATTTGCTTTATGTGATGCGCAAAAACTACTGCAACGTTCGGTGCCCTAACGGGGCCGGATACCAGTCCAGTTCCCTAACGTTCGAGTAATATGTTTTATCGAATTTAAGAGAACCTCACTTACGAGAGAATGGAAAGCCATACAATGTAATCATATTCATCTGGTAGCAAATAATAATAATGTTTCCATTAGTAAAGTAACGGCTGGGACTTTGCGTTTCAGGGTGATGGTAAGAGACGGAACCTTGTTCATCGCAACAACTTTAAGCAAACACCTGAAACAGTAACTTAATTATTTCTAGTCCACGTGTCTTCCATGTCTGATTGTTATACCTTACAAGTTAAAAACATGCTCATTTCTATAGCTTTCTACATGAGATGGCCCTGAACTCCTTGTTCGTGGGAACTTGAAAACTATGCCGAATAATTTTCTATCAAAGTATTGAATAATGAAAGAGGTGAAATCTGTGCTCTCTTGGGATATAGTAGGTAAATGTGTATCATCACGGGTGGAGTTTTAATTAGGTTATAACCACTTCTCTTCTCATGCGAAACAGTTCTTTGGCTACCTTGTGTAACGCTGTCCCTCCATCCGCACCGTGCTCCTTTGGCTGCAGGTGTTGGGGCGGTGCCAAGTAAGCAACGCCTTCTCTCACAGTGCGCGCGCTTTGTCGTTACTCCCTGTGTCTAGCCAGTCGCCACGTGTGCTGTATTTCGCTTCACCCTCTCCACCACTCGCAACGTTTGAGTGCACATCAAGCGAACAGTCTTTCTGCAATAAAACTGGCAGGAAATTAACCAGCTTCCCGTGTATTTGTGTTTCAAACAAACGTTCACTCAAGTAAATGCTGCACCGAGTTTTGCTTCAAATCGTTCTTTCTTTCAGCTGCGCTGACGCCCGTTTCAACCGGTCAACGCAGTGTGGACCACTGCTGTTTTGCATTGCATCAGGGTTTCCTTCAGGGAGATTGTGCACAATTTTTTAACATGAACGAAAGGTATGATACACAAACACCATTTAACCTACTGGCCCATGTCGGTGCGCATTTCCTTCTTTTGCATTGCCTTGCCTTACCTTTTCTCCTATGTAGGGTAGCAAACCATGAATGAAGATCATTTTTGGATCAGCAACCCAGTCTCTACTGAATACTTTAGATCGTTCTAGTGTGCCCGTTGTGCACTATACACTAAATGCTTTTCGCATAGCGGCTCAGATGAATTGAACTGGGCGTGCGTCGCCCCGCAGTGGTGGTCTAGTGCCTAAGGTACTCGGCTGCTGACCCGCAGGTCGCGGGATCAAATCCCGGCTGCGGCGGCTGCATTTCCGATGGAGGCGGAACTGTTGTAGGCCCGTGTTCTCAGATTTGGGTGCATGTTGAAGAACCCCAGATGCTCGAAATTTCCGCAGCCCTCCACTACGGCGTCTTCATAATCATATGGTGGTTTTGGGACGTTCAACCCCACAAATCAATTACTCAATCAATCGAACTGGACGTGCATGCGCGAAAAACATGGCCGGCGCCAAAGGTGCTTCCTTTTCAACTCTGATTTATCAAGTGGCTGTCGTGCGTTTTGCAGCTCGTGATATTCTGACGGATGCCTTTAATTTGTTTTATATTCATGTCCTCAAGCTTTCCGCAGTACAGTGGCTGTGTGAAGAATCCAGCAACGTTTTTGACAGCCATACTTAAATAGTTGATACTTAGAAACTGGCGACGGGCGTTCTCAAAATCTTGGACAATACATATACAACGTTATTCACTGCTTTTATCCTCCGTAGCTGGCGCCATTTTACGTGACGGCCGCTATGGCACATCCTATCCGGTATTACGTTGCGCTTTTATGATTGCGGAATGCCGGGCAGACTGAACAAAAAAGCGATTCATATCTCTCTCTCTAACCAACAACCAAGCACGAAGTCTCAGGTAAGCATAGTTTTCTTGTTGGTACTTGTGTTAAGATCAGAGCTAGTTCTGTTCGAAGTCTCGCTCGAGTATTGGGTGGTGGCAGTTTTTTCTCATCGCCGCTTTTGTCCAAATAAGGAGTGGTAAACGAACTTCCCCTATGCTCAAGTTTGTCGAGGCGCGAAAAAAATAAGGAAAGAAAAATTCCAATCCAGAGCAAATATTTGGCCGTGCGTATAGCGGGACAAGCACAGTGCCGCTCAGAGCAGCAAGCCTAAACAGACAAACCCCGTCGCCAGCCCGGCGAATGGGAATGCGCAGTTCCTTGTCCGTGTACCACGTAGGTCATTCGTGGTTAGTAGCCATTGCTCTTTCGAAGCACGTGCAAGGAGCCGCCATACAAGACAACATCGGGTTTCCGTTCCTCTGGGCAGGACGTGTAGTGGAACAAGCGGTCACGTGCCCACTGTTAGACTTTTACGTACAACAAGACCTGCTTTGCAAAATGTTCCTGCACCCGCCACTATTCCCGTAATGTCCAGCGACGCCTGAACGCTCCGTCCCAACGGAACTCTTCCCACTCTTCTTTCTCTCTCACTCTTTCATCACCTCTCACTCGCATGCTCCCTCTCTCGAAGGCCAAGCCCTAACGCCGTTTGCGTGACTGGCCGTTTATAAGCGCTACAGCCGTAGGAGGTAGCCGCTTCGCGTAGCGTTGCCCTACGGCGCGAGGCATGTAAGAAACGCCTTTACTGCCTGTCGTGAGGTGGTGCAAGGTCAACGTTAGGAACATGCTCGGAATGTCTCATTGCTTTTTCTCGGGTCAAGCTTACACCCACTTGTCATTCCGAGCCAGGGGACTTAGACAGAAAAAAAAAATCTTTCTGTAGACCCTTGCACAAAAACGAATGACAGCTCGCTCTTCTTGAACGTGAAATAGAGAGCTCATCTTATTTTACTTTTCTTTCTTTCTTTCTTTCTTTCTTTCTTTCTTTCTTTCTTTCTTTCTTTCTGCCTTTCTTTGTTTCTTTCTTCCTTCCTTCTGTCTTTTGTCTTTCATTTTACTTCGGATTTTGAAAGGGTGGATGGTGTATAGAAGACAACAAAGAACTGGGTGCTAAATAAGGGATTTGTTTATTTTCAAAGTAAGGTTCGTGGGGAAGTTGTTTTCCCTGTCGTTCATTCTGTACCGAGTGAGTGGACATCTGTGAAAGTGAATACTATCCGCCGAAGCGTAGGTAAACCATGAACTGTGGAAATAACGCAGTCAGTAAAGAAGAGTTGCCAAGAACATAAAAAAGATATTTAACACATTTCTGTTTTGTGAGACTTTACTAACGCAAAACTAATTTTGCCTGAGGTTTTCGAAGTCGCCATATCTCTTGAAACCCTTGTACACTTGTACCCTGCATTTGTGCATCGAACTGTTTTCACACAAAGCGTTCCTCGGTTCTTGTGGAGTAATGTTTCGATAGTGCTCTCATGTAGTAGGGACATCATCTCTGCGTTGAAGGATATCCCCAATGTCCCTCATCGTCAGTTTGTTTTGTACTACCACAAACAGTGCACCAGTTGAAGGTTTCTATTTTGTGCCTGTTTACCTGGGAAGTAAGTAGAAAATTTCGAAACACAATACCTTCCTCTATATTATCTCTTGTTCAAACCCACTGCACTGCTTTATTGACTCGATTGCAATTCCTTATACTGCGGCAAATCATGACAAATATTCTATGATTTGGAATTATGACGTACCCTAAAACGTAACGTCTGTCTTTCATGCGCGCAATTATTATTATCATCAGCCAGACTACATCTTCTGCAGGGAAAAAGCCTCTCCCGTGTTCCATCAATCAGCCTGGTCTTTGGTGCCCTGCGGCCGCGTTATACCTGGAAACATCAGAATCTCATCTGCCCACCTAGTTTTCTGTCTCCCACGGATGCGTAGGCCTTCCCTTGGAATCCAGTCAGTTATCCAGCGGTTATTCTGCCTGCGAGCTGTGCGATCAGCCCACGTCCATTCGTTCGTCTTGACTTCAACTACCATATGCTTGAGCCCCGTTTCTTCGCTGACCCATAATTTGTAGCCTAATCCATTTCGTTACTTTTAAACATATACTTAATTTGATCAGGGTTTTCGGACCACTCATACCGGTGCTTAACAGTGTGTTTCAAAGATGCAAAGCGTGGAAGATACCAAACAGTGTCAATTCATGCTAGTGCGACTAACTATGAAAGCGACACTTCCATACAGATTCAATTATTCAGTGACCCCCAAAAGAAAACACTTTATACAATATTATATGTCTCAAAGCCACGACATGATCGTGACGGGTGCTGTAGATGAGAGCTCCGGACATTTCAACCTAGTGAGATGCGTTAAAATGCACTTATCTTAAGGTACTGGGTATCTAGCAATTCACACCCGTCATAGTACAGCAGCCATGGCGGACATTCAACCTCGCTACCTGTTATTCAACAGTCACGAACCCTAACCACTAGACCGCTCTGTCGGGGATGTACAGTCAGCGAACATTCAAATGCAGATGGCGACATTTTTGTTCTTCGCTTTTGTTTTATGTACATTTTTTAAAATTTTTGTTCATATCTGTACTCACGAAATAAATTCTTCACATGACGAGTATCGTACATGTGGGTATTACCTTTAACCCATTTTTTTTTCTTTTCTTATACTTTATTTGTTCTAATTGCTTCAATACTGCTTCAATACTACTTCAATACTGTGTTGTGGTTTTCGTCAGCGACTCCAACAGATTTCTTTATTTTTAAATAAAAGAATACTTGCAGATATGTTGTCAAGGCAGGTGCGTGTACCGTAATGTTCAGCAAACGTAGCGATCGTTTGCATAGTCTCGCACACAGACGTTAAGATGGCGCTGTTCTAAGTAGTCTTTCTATGGTGACGTGCGCAAACAAATGCTTTGAAGTACACAAGTGAGCTCTTTCGTGGCACTCCGAAAGTTTTGTAACGCACGGCCAACACAGAAAAGCTTTCAAAGGGCGTTCAAAAAAAGTATGAAATAGGGGAACAACAGCTGCGGAGTAACAGGCGCGTCCCAGCAACTTCACGCCGCAACTCGGTACTCCATTGTTCAGCCAACTGTGACTAAATGTGAGTACACCCCATAGAGCACTGTCTCATCAGAGTTCAGAGGTTTGATGAAGAGCAGAGCGCTTGCGGCAGGCCACCTCAATTAGCATATTTTTCTGGGGTAGCGTATTAAGTATGCTGCAGTGTGGTTTCGAGTGTCATCCCCTTTTTGTTCACTTTTTTTTTCACTGGCATGGAAAACGATTCTTGCGAAATAAGGAAATAAGGACGGTTAGAAGACTGGGTGTGGCCGTAATGAGAGTATGATGTGAGTTCGGATCCCCAAAATTATGCAAACAATCTGTGTGCTTGACGCAGAAAGTGTGCCTGTACGAAGCGCTCTCGAGGCTGCGTATAGATGCACTGTGTTTGTGCGAAAAAAAAACGTGGTAGAAGCGGGCAATCTGGTAAATGTTCTGCGCGCTACGTCACTGTACTGAGTGCCAGACGCAGCGACTGTCACCGCGGGCTACACACTCTGGCAGCCCAGCCTGCGAGCGCGGGTTGTGTGCCAGTAACTGCTATGGTACGTGTCCTCGAGCGAGGCACAATTTGAGCACGTTCCAGATCGTATATTTTTTGGAGGCTGCTGTACGCATTAAATAACCCAGTTGCAACAAAATAACAAGGAAACAGGCGCTCATTTGTGTCTAGATTCGTGTACGAACAGTTAAAATTTTCCTTGTTAACTTATGCGAGGTCTCAGAACGAGAAGGAAATTACGACACAGAGGACCTGAATGAAGCCGTAACTAAAACGATATCTGAGGTTGCAGTTGAGGTTGCAAGCAATAACAATAAGATGGCAAGTAGTCAGATAGATAGATAGATAGATAGATAGATAGATAGATAGATAGATAGATAGATAGATAGATAGATAGATAGATAGATAGATAGATAGATAGATAGATAGATAGATAGATAGATAGATAGATAGATAGATAGATAGATAGATAGATAGATAGATAGATAGATAGATAGATAGATAGATAGATAGATAGATAGATAGATAGATAGATAGATAGATAGATAGATAGATAGATAGATAGATAGATAGATAGATATGAGTGTTAGAGTGGAGACTTTCTCCTTTCCCAACGAAATTATTGAAGCCACCCTGAATGCTTTCGTCGACATTGAGCAACAACGACAAGACGCATTGGAGTTCCGGCATAACGGTGGAGAAGGGGGAGGGGGAGAAAGAAGGCGTTCATCTGGATCCCAGCCAGCGCTCCAGCCGTCATGTCCGAAAACTCGTTAACGAGGAGCGAGCTACAGTTACAGCGGCCCACTTCGAAACAGGACACCCATCCGGGTTAGAACTTTGTTTATCTTCATGACTCTTCGAAAGCCCCAAGCGCAGCCTCGTCTACAAGCCTGCTCGCGTTGCTCTTTATAGCGTTCCGTCCTACGTCATCTTAGCAGTTCCGTCTTCCAGATTTTGTCTCGTTTCACGCCATTGCTTTAGATTTTCACTCCCCAATCTCTTTCCCGCCATCCTCTTTCAGACAAGCACATCTCCAGCCGGCACGCTATCCAGTGTTGCCAACGGCTAGCCGTGGCTGTACTTCACCGCGCAAGTGGAATCGTGTTGACACAAGCGTCCCGGCTGGCCAGTGCGATATGTACAAGAGTTGCCTTATTTCGCTATCGTCGCACGCCACCGTCTCGGCTGTAGAAGCTTTTTCCTCTTCTTTCGGAACATTCGTCAGGACAGCTTAAGGGCAAGCACAGATCTGAAAGAAAAACAGGGGACTCCTAAAATGCAAGTGAACTCTGGTGGTGACGCCACTGCCTTCATCTCCTCAAGAACTGCATAGGACGACCGGGAAGCCTGAAGAAACAAAGCACCCACCAAGTTATAACGGGAACCGACACAGTCTGCACTCTTATCAGTCAGGACGGTATTTTCGTTGTGCCGCAGGCTCACGAAGTGCATAAACACGCACACAAAGACGGCGAAGTCGGAAGAAGTGCAGAAAAGGGGAATGAAAGCAAGAAAATCGAGAATTGCGGGCCGTCTGATCCTCGCCGCAATTGAGCCTCAGGCACATACGGACACTCACGCCATGTTCAGCGCTTTCCTATTTTTCTCTCTCGCCACTTCTTCATAGAAGTATACACGGAGACTAGCCAACCATCCCATCTGGAATCATCGTGAGAACCATTTGCTTTCAGTGTGCTTCCGGATAATTCCTCGTTTGTTGTTCTTGCTTTCCTTTTTCTTGTGGTCCCGCCAACAGACAGCAGCAGCTGTTTCCTGCCTTTGCTGAGGCTTCGGGCCACGGTTCGATTGAGGCACGTGGAAAGACTGTTTCATCGCTGCCTCTATAGCGTTTCATGCCATACAACTTCAGTCGTCGCATTCTCTCTGTACGTCACTCCCTCGACCTGTCCTAATTCCCAACCTCCAGCATCTATCCGCAAGAGCGTTCATGCCATCCGCAAGTACGCGAATGCTCATTCAACGCCACGGTGACGTTAAGCACCAGCCGGCACGCAATTCACCGTTGCCCCTGGAGACCAAACATAACAAGAAGTGGAACGCCGTTTTGGTTCCCTACCCACCGCACTGTGCCGGGTGTTATGATGAGGAGCAAAAGAGATCCTGTCACTCGAGGGCTTCTCTCTTTTTGTTCACGTATTCTTTTTCTTTTATTTGGCGTTGCCAGTAACGTTTCTGAATATTACACGATGTCCTCGCTCTTACTTTGCGTCTGGGCACATTTTTTGTTCTCGTCAGCAGTAGATCACGTGCTCGCTGACCGCGAATGCAGTGACTCATGTACTACTTCGCATTGAACAAACGCATCACGTGCCGTTTCTTGTCAGGAGCTGAACACGGCAAAATTATTAACTCAGACGTAGTTGTACATGAGAAAAATCGAGAAATCGACGAATCTGATACGAGAAGTCGGAATGACTGACGTCGCACGCCTTGCGGCCTGTCTAACATGTCTTCCAGCCATTGCGTTCAGTTGGTTGAGTTCTGGGCAAAGCGAAGTAACGTGTGCTATTACTCAAGGTTCGCGTCTACGAATAGTATGGCCGATGTAATAATAGATAGTTATGACTTGATTGAAATCAGCAGAATCCATCAGTTTGGAAACCTATATTTTCCCGAACACAGAAAAAAAAGTGAGAGGGTTTTTGACCCGCGTGAAGCGTTACCACACTCTGCTGAGAGGTGCTACGAAACCGAAAGTTGGCGAAGAGTGTTTGAGGGCCAAGTGTCTACCATAAACGCTATTTCGAGGACTGGAGCATATACTGCAAATTTTTAGATTGCCGTGCCATGCTTTATTGCACGACGTCATCTTGTTTTCATGCAACATCATCTTCGTCATCATCTCTTTGTTGGTTATGCAACATCATACTTAGCTACATCCTCTTTCTGTTTATACAAACTTCGTTACGTCAACCATAGGGAAGCTTGCTGACGTTCACCTAGTTTGTCATGCATTATTACCTGCCACGACCGAGCCAGATAAGCGTTAACCATTCGCGGAAAAATTACAGCCCCCCTTTCTCTCTTCCCCTAGTGCACTGAGAGCTTCCACGATGCTTAAGCGCGTCCCTGCAGAACTAAAAACATCTCAGTTGATATCGCCGCAAATTAAATTACTGATAAGGTAACCAACGAAAAAAGAATGCTGCAGCTACAGATAATGTGACGAAAAGCTTGGCCATAATGAAAAGATAGAGGGAGAGAGAGAAACGCACAGAGGGGGCAGAGAGACAAAGTGAGAAACAATGAGAGCCCATCCCCTGGGAACGAGATTATAGCGCTATTGTTGTCAGGATCGAGTCTCGCTTTCTCGCATTAGCGTGCATTCGTAGAGGGGGCCAACGACATGTGTTTGTGCCTCTATTGGTGAGAGGGTAGGCGGAGGAGAAAAGCATACGACAGAGTCTCGAGCAGACGACTAACATTCGGGTACGAGCTGCATGATTGGGTTATAGGGAGCAGCCAATTACGAAGACGAGACAATCCGGTTGGCAGCCAACGGTCTTGGAGGGTACGCTCACGGCTGTTGTCTTTGTACTTGCCCTTGCCGGCAGCGTCGCTAAGCCAAACTTCGATCCTAACCAGCTTTTATCTGAATGTTAAGTCAGGCAAGGGCACGATTATCGTTATACAAGAAGAGGAAGCGACAGCACTGATAACGAAAGTCAAGAAGAAAAAAATCACGCCCCGTGCACCATCCTGTCAGTTGCACCTTCCACTCCCTGTAAGGTCCTCGGATCGTCGCGAAAAAATCCGATTACGGGACGCGATTTCATAAATAATACGCGAGGCTCGAAAGCTGGCGAAAAAGATGGGGGAAATTCGCTTCTTATGCGAAGGCCGGTAATGAAGCTGATCAGTTGTTTGTGAAGCGAGCGCGTCAATCGTTCGTTAGATAAGCCAATTACCACGACGAGAGGCACGACAGGACCTCTCAAGTTTCGAGCGCGTGTCCTTGGACGTAAGAGGTTTTTTTTTTTTTTACGTAAGCAGAAATGCTATAGGAGACATTGCCGATGACGTTTTACATAAGCTGATGGTGAGAAACGCTGTGACTGCCAGAAGGTGGAGTTGAAAACTAAAGAGAGTGAAGCTATTCAAGACACAAAGTAATGGAAGGCGAAATTGGCGTTGCGTCACTTTTCTCTTTGAACTTGACACAAGTATGCGCACCTTTTCAAGGACGGCTTTCTCGGTGCCACCACAATGTGCCCTTCGCTGTAGAGAAGGTACAAGAAAAGCCCCCCCCCCCCCCCCCAGAAAAAAGAATAATAAAACACACTACTGAGGTAGCAACGTCGCTTACGACAGCCTTTGTGCTCCCGTGAAACAGTCCGAGCTGGACATGCCCCTTTGCTGCTGTGAAAATCTGTGCACTATTTGAAGGAAAGCTTTCTGGGTGCCACCATAATTGTTTCAGGGGTCTAGTAAATATGTGGGAACTTTCCCCTTGCCGTGAAAATGCACTGCCAGCTGCGACGTCGGCTTTCACTGTTGAGGTGTCGCACTATGATGCAGACTGTTACAGGGATCACTTTTATCTTCTATTCTGTCTTTTAGGAATCACTTACACATACATACGTTCGCCAGATTTTGTACTCCGGGAACATGACTAAAAAGAGATGATTTCCCACTGTGTTAGGTTTATAGGCATTTCCAATGATAATTCTCTGGGCGCCGCCATAATTCTCTATGGGCTGCATTAAGCATGCGTGACTTCACTAAAACACACAGTCGAGGCTGCGGCGCCCACCTTCGCACTGTGAACACCACCTAGAATGGCCGCATTTTTCTGTATAATGATGACGTGTATTACCAATGCTAGTGTAATGCTTCCCATTTGCAAAAAAAAAGAAAACAATTCTCGTAAGCAAGAAAGTTCTCACACATCAACACTAAATTTGAGGGAAAGGGTAGCTGTCGAGCATAGTCACATTTGGCCTTCCTGAGTAAGACGGCATAAATAAACGACTAGAACTTCGGCGCTTCCCTTTTGAATCGGGAAGACAGCCAGTGCCACGAAGCTCTCTAATATAAACAGTCTTCTATGCCCCATGGCTCTGATTACTAAACTACAAAATACAAAATTCGCCACGTCGAACAAACGCGATCCCTTTGTAAGGCACTTTAGTTATAGCGTAAATATTTTTTTTTGTTCTATGCGCTGCAACAGTATGACAGAAGGAATAAAAGGGCGTCCGGGGAAGGGGAGTGTGTGTGGGGGCAAAATGGCACAACAACTTTTTTCTTTATTATGACCAGCGATTTTTACGTATTACTGACGCCTGATGTTAAGCGCCAGAAACTATTTACCTTTCATCTTCACTCACAGAAACCGAAGGACCGAAAACGGAGACTTGTAGCGCAGCAACATTGCTTTATTTCAACGTGATAGCACTAGGTGCCACAGGTGTCGGCGTCGTTGGTGGAGAGCGTAAAATCAGCGTTGTCTATGACCGAAAAATTAGGAAAGATGAAAAACAATTACGTGAAATCATCGGGTCGAATTAGATTAGAACGCAGACCTTGCGCGGTGCAGGCAGGGGTTCTACCTTAAAGCCATGCCATGGCTTGAAGCGGCTTAAAAAAAAAGCAATCGTATAGGAATGGTATGTACTGAGAGGAGTCTTCTTAACGTATGGAATATTGCGTGGCAGAAGCTTAGAATCGCTCCAGGCGTCAAAACTTGTTAATCACGCTACGCGTGGATGGTTTAAAAGATTCGTGCATTACGGAGTGCTCCGATATATCTAATCAACATCAGCAGCAACAGCATGAATGAAATGAAGAGCTGCGCAGGTTCACGTGTTACCTTACGAACGCGATGGCCCTTCGTAGATTTGCAAGAGAAAGAATCATCCCCCGCCGCGGTGGTCTAGTGGCTAAGGTACTCGGCTGCTGACCCGCAGGTCGCGCGTTCAAATCACGGCGGCGGCGGCTGCATTTCCGATGGAGGCGGAAATGTTGTAGTCCCGCGTACTCAGATTTGGGTGCACGTTAGAGAACCCTAGGTGGTCGAAATTTCCGGAGCCCTCCCCTACGGCGTCTCTCATAATCATATGGTGGTTTTGTGACGTTAAACCCCACAAATTTATCTAAGAGAAAGAATCATGACGTAGTGGACTCAGGACCGCTTTTCTTAGAGCAGACATTTCAGGATGTATAGTTTGAAGCGAGGAATGTTTGAAGCGTTAGGGGCGTGCACCGAGAAGGTTACCGTATGAAAAGGTGATACCCACGGAGCCAGATTACGCTGTCACGTCGTATCCATGAAGGCGAAGTATGTTGAGGGTGAGGGGGTTTTGATTATTCTTTCCACTTGCCCCAAGCCCTCTAATGCAGAAGCCCTCTCGTGCATTTGACAGCAGGAATCAGGGGTACACCTAATATAGTACTAATACCTGTTCGGGTATGTCGTATTTAGTCGAAGACAATGTACAGTGTCGAGGAAGTGTCCATGAAGTGTTCGTGAAACTTTCTATCACACGTCTTAGGCAAAATAACGCCGAAAATTAACGTTGGCGAAGCGGCAGATGCATATCTTGAATTCCCCACGTAACGCGACGAGGGAAAACCTTTAGAGCGACACATGAATACCTTGAATGCTGATACACTAAGTATGCCGTCTGCGGCTCTTCAAGTCAGCAACAAAATTTAGTCTTACGGTTAAATTAGATGTTACAAATTGGACCGTTTAAAAGCTTCATAAATTCCCCATTTCATACAGAAGAGGCTAAACCAACATGGAATTCTGACTGTAAATGTTGTTGGCATCAACACTGAGGAGAGACAACAAGCGCGTGAAAATCTGCATGACGCATTCCACACCACTGTAACCTTCCATCCCGGCGACGAGGTGCTACTCCGGACACCAGTTCGCACTCCTGGCTTGTGCGACAAATTTCAGTTTTCGTTCCTCGGCCCATGCACAGTCTTAGAGCAGACCTCGCCCGTTAATTATCGCGTTGAACCTGTGATTGCTCCAAGTGACTCGTGCTGTCGTGTTACCGAGATAGTGCAGGTCTCGCGTATGAAGCCTTTCGCAAGGCGTTCTCCGCATATATAAGTTGTGGCCAGGATGGCCGCTCTCATTTAAAGCACGCTTATTGATCACCTGTACAAAACCATCATCACCTAGTGTTCGTCATCTTCATCGTTAGTGGATAAAGCTCTTGAGTCGGTTCTGTGCCTCGGAAGTGACAGTTTATTGGCCACGTCTTCAAGGCCTAATAAAGGCGTGTAAAGGACTTCATCGCGATGTGAGTATCATATTTACTGGCGCGTCTCATTTTTTCTTATTTGCTATTTTACTATTTCGTCTTGACTCTTTTGATTACATTCTATTTTTAAACACTATGATATGTTTACAGTTATATACGTGCCACCAAAACTTGCTTTTGTGATAAAGAGTCCGTGTCTTTTTCTGTTCCTCTCTATCTCTTTAGCCTGTGCAGCCGACTGTTTCTGCAGACTTGTGCATCGCTGAACGGAAATATAAAAGTGATTAATGTATATAGAAGAGGTCGTGTAATGCAGGAGAATCATGACAAAAATAGCTTTTGGGCTGGCGTGTGCAGGGTCATTAGCGCAGAGAGGTAGCTGCCGCGACTCGACCTTAGTTTACTTTAATGCCGGCATGGCGATAAAACGATGGAAACGAGAAATAACGGAGATAACTACGTACGCCCATTAATGTAGTAAACTTGAAACGCTGTAGTGAGAAAATCGCGTTTGAGAACTCCCCCAGCTACGCTTGTCGGGATCAGCTACACGTGAACAATAAAAAAGAAGGCACACATACATGGCCACTCTACCTTTGTATTTGTTGGGCTCTGTGCTGTTTCTTCTGCGAAGCGGTCGCACTCAAATATTATCGCTGTATTAAACTCATTTGTTTGCGCAGTGTCTTAACCAATACTAAAGCAAGATCAGCATTTCAGATTGACAGCTTGGAAAAGACGCGTAGTTACTGTCAATTAGTGAGCTAGCTTATTTTTGACACTGACAGCCTGAAGCCCCAGCTATCAAACAAACCATCTTTTATCCATTCAGAATTCAGCTCTGCCTCTCTTCCTTCGCTTTAGCTCGTTTCCCACTTCCTCTTTAAACGCGGGGCAGCTTACGATGAAGTCGGCGACTCCCGAAATGTGTTTCGAAAAGCCTTTATGGTGGTTCCGCACTTACGCTAGAATGGAGAGGGGTGGAACGTGCTTAGAGCCAGGAGAGCAGCTGGGAACGAGACTTTCTAATAGAACACTTTTGCGACAGCTGTTTTCAAAGTGTATGACGGGGCCGCTGCCTACGTTTTGAAGTGTCAATCACATGTCCTGGCCATGTTTGTTCAATGGACATCATTTGTAGATAGCAACATAGTGTCTCAGCATCAAAAAGCGTGCACAATTACAGAAAATAGAAACCCGTATGGAACCTTCGAAACAGCGTGTTTTCAGCGTTGTGCCCAAGCGAACATAGGGTTTTCTAATTATACACTAGAAGGAACTCTGGCGCTAGTGTCTATGGGAGCTGCAACACACGGTGCTTCAGCGAGCATGGGAATGATGGGTAGTACACACATTCGTCTAATATTCGTACTTGTGGCCTGCTTCTGGCTATGTGTGTGTTTGTGTGGCTTGAAGGTGTTTTTTTCACGAAACAAATATTAGCCAATGTTCAGCGGTTGCGCTTCACCATCTTATTATTTTAGACTTACCTTTCGAAATCGGGTCATGAAGTTCAAAAGGGTTGAATCTTTCTCTCAAAACAAAACCAAAACCTAGCAATAAACGAAGCCGCAAGTACGATTCGCCGTCCGCAAGTACGAAGACTAGGCAAATGTGTGTACTACCCATCATTTCCACGGTCGCTGAACGATCGCAGCGCCATAGTCCCTACTAGTTAATTTTGGGAAACTCTATGCAAGCGAACACCGGTGTATAAGTGACTGCGGTGCTCGGATCTTAGGTAAGGGATTCGATTCCCGCCGCGGCGGTTTCATTTCAGTGGAGGCGAAATGGTAGTCTCGTGTACTCAGCGGTTTCAGCGCATGTTAAAAACACCAGATGGCCAAAAATTTCCAGAGACCTTCACTACGGCATGTTCCATATTCATATAGTAGTTTTGGAACGCAAGTCGGGGCCGCTCCTCCATTGACTGTGTCCTTGACTTATCGACATTTGTTCAACAAGAAAAAAGTCGCAAGTGCATATCAGTGGCACTCTTTTTTGACGTGAAGGCTGCACATGGTAATGTAGCTCACGATGCCATCCTCACTTCTCTCGCAGCAATGGGCATTGGTGGACGAATGTTTCAATGGATAAAAGATTATATAACTGGCAGGGGTTTCTTTGTGCAAACATATGAGGGTACAACTGCTCAACATTACACCTACTGCGGAGTACCTCAGGGAGGTGTTTTAAGCCCCACATTGTTCAATGTTGCCCTCATTGGTCTGGTCAAGGTTCTGCCAAAGTCGGTGTGCCTATCCATATACGCCGATGATATTTGCCTCTGGAGTGCTGCAGTTACTCGCCCTCAGGTGCGTGCACGAATACAGCGGGTAGCAACCCTCACAAGAGCCTACCTTCAGAAACAAGGCCTAAATATATCAACTGTGAAGTGCGCGTTGATGGCGTTTACACGCAAACCAATGACGCCATACCCTGTTTACATCAATGGGCAGAGTGTCAAATATGCACGGACGCATCGTTTCCTGGGCATAATAATCGACAGAAGTCTTTCGTGGAGCCCACATTGTGCGTACTTGAAGAAGAGACTGCTATCTATTGTGCATATAATGAAATTCATGTGCGGGAAAGCATGGGGAACTTCTGCGGCCTCCATGCTACAGCTGTACAGAGCCCTATTTCTGTGTCTATTGCGCTACAGCTTACCGGTACCGACTAACACTTGCAAATCGAATACTCATTCATTGGAGAGTTTGCAGGGTCAGGCCCTGCGTATCTGCCTAGGACTGCCCCGATGCGCTTCTACTTATGCCACAATCATGCTTGCCAAAGACCATCCGGTGAGGACATATAGAGTTGTGGATTGCCTCAGAGCGCACATTCGACATGCTAGCCGTGTCCCCAACCACCACTTGGTCCTTCTACCTTCCGAAAGACCACGTGCTACGTTTTCAGACGTCATAGCCAAGCACCTAAACAGCATACCATCAGGATATACGCCAGCTGCGAGAATGACATGTCCTTTGTGGTGCCTCGACCAGCCCCAAGTACGTCTAGAAATTCCGGGAATAAAAAAGAAAAGCAATCACTCCAGAGTAGCATTGAAGCAAGCAACACTGCTATTATTACATGAGTTGTACTTAGACCGAACGCAGATATACACTGATGGGTCCGTCTCATCCAGCAGCTCATCAGGTGCCGCTGTAATTCCGGCTGCAGCAATGACAATCAAGTTTAAGTTGTCGCATATGACTACATCTACGGCATCAGAGCTTGCTGCTATAAGGGCTGCTTTACAATATCTCGTTCAAGAACGTCCAGGAAAATGGGTCATATTCTGTGATTTGAAGGCAGCGCTTCAGAGTTTGCAGTCTGCCATGCGTAGGAGGAGTCATGACCAATTGGCACAAGAAATAAGACATTGCCATCATGAAGCTCTAGCACGAGGGCATGATATTATATATCAATGGCTGCCTGGACATATCGGTATTACCGGAAATCAATTAGCCGATAATGCAGCCCGCTCAGCCCATGAAGAAACCCGTGTAGTCCCGATTCCTCTATCAAGGAATGATGCAGCAAGACAACTTTACCTGCTGGCTCGAGATCTCACACGCACGTTCTGGTCGTCTGCCAGCTTCCAAAGGTGTCAATTGTATGAACTGGATCCTTCGCTCAAGCTAAAGCTACCATCACAACTTTCCCGCTCCGATGCGACACTGTTATGCCGCCTTTGGTTGGGTGTTGCATTTACAAAGGTGTACTCCTTTCGCATTGGTATGGCAGACACTCCTACATGCGACTATTGCGGAGCCGAAGAGACCATCGAACACGTCCTGTGCAGCTGCTCTGGCTACGACACACAGCGATGCCAGCTCCGGATGGTTTTGAATCAACTTGACCCCGGACCATTTTGTGTGCAGAAGATACTAGGACCTTGGCCATCTGCCTCAGTTGCGCAGAAAGCAACTAAGACACTGTTACTTTACCTAAAGTCAACAAACCTGAGCGACCGCCTATAGACTGTGTGTGCTCCCCGAGTGTGCTCGTGATTGTGTGTCCCTTCTCATCTCTCTGCAACCTCTTTTCTCCCCTTTATCCCTTCCCCAGTGCACGGTATCAAACGGGATGTGCGTCTGATTAACCTCCCTGCCTTTCCTTGCATCTTTAACTCTCTCTCTTGGAACGCAAAATCCCAGATATTTTTACATTACGTCCAAGGGAACATGTCCGGGTTTCATTCGACGTACGTTTTATGCTTTGTCTGCGCGATAAACAAAACCAGTACAAGTATATGAGATACGCCACTTATTTAGCACTGCCATCGGCCAAGCGCTCACATTCTATTTCTAACAGGAATGCGAGTAACCGCTCCTTCGATATCAAAACTTCCTAAAAACTCGGAAATGTCCAGATGTAGTTCTGTGCACAAGTGTTCTTTCCATGGAGTGTGTAAGCGTTTGGGTGAAAGTACCGTTTTTCGGTAGCTTGGACCTGTACCGTGAATTAGCGTCTAACGGTTGTCTCTGCTTCTTGAATGCTCTTGCTTCTTTCGTTCCCAAAGCGCGGGTTATGTGCGTAAACTCTGTGGCAAGAGGAGCCACCATCGCATTTTAAACTAACTGCACGATAGACCCTTACTTCAACTTTGGCACATCTCACATGACGCAATAAGTCTAATAATAACTGCTGGTAATTCTACGGGCCCCAACCACAGTATGATAATGAGCTATGTCATATGAAGGAGGTCTCGAAAATCCGACCTTCTGCTGTTTTTTAACGTGCAATGACGTCACACAGTGCACACGCTTCCCAAAACTTCATCCCCATCCTCCAGACTTGTATCAAACCTGCGACCTTCGGGTGGGGAGGACTCAATAAATCTTTCTAGAAGATGGAAACAGACGTTAAGAAGGAAATGGAAAATGGTTTCTTGATTCTTCGTTCTTTCAAGCACAATTCATATTCCACGTATGTTATCTGACTCACGTTGCTTTGTTCAGTACACCAAGTTTAACATTCAAGTGCGTACGTGTCGAGATCTCTTTCAAATATACAAATGACAAAGAGTGCTAATAGATGGAGATAATGTGTGAGGCAATTTCCCTCAAAAGTACTTCCTGGAAAACATACTGCAGAATCGACTATATTCTAAACTTAAGTTATGAATGAGAACAAGGATATTTGAGAAGAAGGCCGTTCAAGACTAAATATGCAGCAGTACTCATTTCATTCTTCTTGTAATATTGTATTGCATGTGTATATAATAAATGAGTGCTGACAAGGTCATTTATAATTTGTGACTTAGTCTATTCAATTGTTGATTATGTCTAGGCTTACTGCGAGCACAGTCAGCTGGAGGAGTTATAACAAAATGACGCTAAGTCAAGTACGGTGCAACTAAAATATAATGCTTAAACTCAAAAATTTTACAAAAAGAAAAAAACTGCAAACAAACTTAGGCCATAAATTAATTTATCAATCATAACAATTTAAATAGGTGAAGTAGTTTGCTCATGGAAGACCACGTCAAACACCCCTATCGTCTTTTGAAATACTAGGTACAAAGCCAAATCAACAAATTGAAAAATGGTGTCTTTGCCGAATCAATTATTTTCTACATCTGCGGCCTGCGTGCGTGAAATAAGGTACAACCTTCTTCATCGCGCAAAGGTTACTTCATGAAATGAAACCGAAGCGAAAACCATCATCCAGAAAATAAAGCATTGCTTTAAGAGCATCAAAAAATTTTTGTTTACGAGTAAATTGAAGACTCGTTTATTCTCAAACAACAATTTCTATAATCAAAACATTGCATCATTTTTTCTTTCACTAAATACCAACCTTTTTTATAACAGTCAAATACATCGCATTTGGACGTGACATTTCCTTTTAGGTCATTCATGAGCAACCTTTCATCTTTAGCCACTTCATCTTTAACTTTTGCACAAAAGTTACTACTGCGACGTTACTTCCACCTCAGTACTATCTTTCACCGCAAGCAGAATATCATTACGCAGGTCCCAAGCGGTGCATGTTAGCTAACCCATTATTTTACCGTTTTGTGCTAAATACAAGTTTCTGTCATTGATCGTAGCGCAAGTACGGAAAAAAACATTTGCAGCCACGAAACGGAGAGCTTCCAATTGGTTCACGTTGTGACTCCGGCATGAATATAGTTACAGACCGTGAGGACGTTCCTAAGTCTAACATATGGTAACACTAAATTACGAGGTTGTGCTAAGGTAACCTGATCATTTCGCTCACCCATGCTTTCTCCGCTAGCAACTAGACAAATGAAAAAAAAAGAGCGAGAGCTCCACAGTACTCACCGAAAGTTTTCGGAGCTCAGTTGCAGAAAAGGGCGGACCGGCCGGTTTGAGAAACGTTCAGTTTCAGGTATAGAGTCCAGTGAACTTTTTTGTTTCTCGGGTGTCGATGGCAGGATCTGATCAGCCGGTTAACACGTTGAGGCGTTGACGGCTACGGGGCGTCAAGGTGGGGAGCTAAAAACTTGGCTGCGACTTGTCTTTGCTGCTGGCTACAAGGTGACTCTCTCGTCCTCCGAAGTGCGCTGGCTTGTTTTGCGTAGGACCGGACCGCCGATCAGGCCCGACGAGCTCTTTATACCCGGCGACGCCTTCCCTTCTCTCCCGTCCATTCCACGCTCCCCATAGCCCCTCAACCCTCCTCTCTCATCCCCGTGTTCCCTAGACGTTCACGCGAGCTCCTCCGGCGGGACGTAGAGGAAGAGAAGCTGCGCATGCGCCGAAGTGGAACGAGGCAACGCGGCACGCCGATTGGGCGCGATCGGTGCAACAAGCGCTGGCCTTCTTTTTTGACAGACGGTCCCGGTTGTCCGTGCTCTGCCTCTTGAGTGGCGTCCCCCGACGGTCCGTTAGCTGAGCAGCGATGTGCCCTTTAGGGATACGGGTGGGGATGACGCTTTTCCGGTTCTGTCGTCCTTGCTTTTGGCGTCCCAGATTTTGAGCTGTCATTTTTATGCTGGCTGAAGCACCGCTCTTATACCCTTTCCTCCTGTTACACTGGCGTAGTTGGACACGAATTCCGGGAACCGAGGCATCCGCATTGAACGCCACTGAGATGAAATAACCTGTCTGATCGGCTCGTGAACAAAACTTCAATGTTCGCGCGGCAATGGACGAAAGAGGGAAATAGCTTGTTGTTCGTTGTTTGCTCTTAGTAGAAAATACAGAACAGATGTAGTTCGAAGACAAGGTACGAGTACCATTGCTCCGTAAACTCATGAAGCTCTGACAAAGACGTAATTCGTCATATTGTTGGGGACATAGAGTTCCCTTTTATATTAGAGGAAACTGCGGCATCGCAATCGTTCCACCATAATGGCAATGATGAGTAAAACTTGGATCTTTCCTAGCTTTTCTGATTGGGGCTTCAAAAACACTGTTGGATTACTTTATTCTGGTACTTCGCGCTATAGTTTCAGATGAAAAAAACTGGCTTGTTTGTAACTTTGTGAGCCGGTTTGTATGGATCAGCCCAAAAAAGTCAATGTCAAGAAGAGGGAGTGCTGAAAATTTCCCGAAAATTGTCCCGTGACAAAGCGTCTGAAGGTCTCATGCTGCCGAAAAAACAAGGAATAGGAAAATCGGTGCATTACCCATCGTTCGCGTACTAGCTGAAGCACCGTTTGCTGTAACTATTATAAACGCTTATATCATATTTAACTGTAGCCTATCCATATAAAACTCTATGGCTAGGGCATCTGTCAGATATATTACAAAACGTTTTTCAGCAATTTACGGTCTCAAAGACGTTGCCACACTCCTGTGGACTTGATGTTTAACCCTTCTGCGACGTTAAATCTTCGCGTTGGTCTATGAGAGGCAATTTGCTAACCTGGAAGATAAGAGCCTCAGAAATGATAATGGAATATGTAGCATTCAAGCAACAACTTTCTAACTTGCGTACTATCTTTCAAGTACTCAAAGGAACACTAAAGCGAAAGTCAAAGCAGCCTATATCATTTCATTTATTTCCTGACAGTAATTTAGTGTGTATAAGGTGTTCTTCGTTAGAACGTAAAATGAATATAGAGATTTTGTTTTTTATGTGTTCATAACAGAAAATGTTCTTGTGAGAACAGGATGAAAGCTAGTCTGCATGAAGTCGCATGCTTATGCCATTCTTTGTATTTCAGCCACACTGAAGGCAATTTTTTTAACTATTCCATGTTGTATCTCTTAGTGCTTTATAGCCCCATGTATACTTTAGTTAAAGGTTAAGGAATGTATTAAAACTGCTTACTATTTAATGCGTGATTACAAGTAGATGCAAAACTTCCGGACAGATGTATTCCCAAATTTGTCATTCTGTGACATCCTGTCGCTAGCAAGGATAAAACACACGTATACAAACAAGAAACAATAAATGACGCACTTTTGTTTCTAACATATATTACTATGCATTATCATTGCGATGAATACTTCAAGAAAGTATTGATGTTATGCAGACATTTTTAAAAACTTTGGTTTTAGAGGATGTAGGCTAAATTAGGTATACAGAAAATGCGTGTAGAGGCAAAGATATCTTAAGTCAGTAACCTGTCGTATTGTTGCTATGGTCTCTATATACAATTCACAATTCATTTTACTGAATGCACACTGAACTAGTAGTTCAAACAGAATTAATCAAAGCGGAGAGGCAAAGAAGATTGCACAGTTGATACGGTGAAGCGCAAAAGTATCGAAAACAAATACAATTGTAGACACCGACACAAACGTTGTGAAAACAAGCTCAAATGTCAGCGCTTTAGCAATATTTCAGATTTGAAAGACATAACCTAAAGTCTCTCATGAAAAATTGAGGCACTTCACTCCAGCTATTTGTAATGCGAAATTTTATTCTTCAATAAAGCCCTCCATTTTTTCCTCTCCTCTTTACACAAGGGGAGAGGAATACACAATAATCACAAATGCACTGAAACCTTTGACACTATATTTTGTTCTGTGGCTAAAAGCAAGCCAACATAGAAAAGATTTCTTCAAATTACAGTTTTTCATGCGTAGCTTCTCTAACCGTTTGCGAATTTGACACGACATGAAGGCCGTGTAGACTGCAACGGCACTTTCAGAGGCGTCCAGCTCTTTGAAAGGCGATGCCCATGAAAATCAGAATCGTCACCCTCGTTCAAGGCCCTTAATCAATTTATACGAGCTCTCTAGGTTTCCACGTCCTTTTCACAATAGGTCACAGCTCACTGGAACTTGTTCTCCTTGGAGACTTTCTAGCTGGCTGCTGCGAGTTTTAGGTAACAATGTACGAGGCCCCTGACGTGGCCATGGGTTTGCTTTGACTATCAGGGCCCCGAGGTTGCGTAAAATTAAATAGTCAACACCGCGCCGAATGAACAACCACACAGAGAAAGAAACACACATAGACACCATGGGCACTGTGTGTGTTTATTTCTCTGTGTGTTGTTTCATCCGGCGCGATGTTGACTCTTTATTCAAGACGTGCACCAACTAGCCCAACAGCGAGTTCTACTTGCATAACAAGTTTGAACATTTCTCTATCATTTAATTCGTTTCGTGGATGCTTGATCGGTAATTGATGCAAATGGACAAGACCAAGAAGGACCGAATTGAAATACTCCTTGCCTATGTGCATATATTCCACGAACGCATTAGCACATTCTCGACAGGGCGGGTTGGAAAGGAGACCGGAGTTTCAAACCTTTAAATTTTTCAAATTAGCATTTCCTAATTTCGATGCTCTCATACAAGCACGAAGGTTGGCTGAATACTATCGCCTTCAAGAAAAAAAAACCCTGGCTACGTTTTCGTTTGAAGCGTCATTATAGCCTTGAAAATGCTGCATCTTAACTTTAAATTAGATTGTGAACTTGGGAATACAACGAGCAATGATGCGAAACGTTAAGGACAAACTTATTTATAGTGAGCTGCAAAGTTTCAAAGACCACGAGGCGAAATAATACGTGGTATGTTTCCACTGCATGCACAGGTAGCCCTGAATGCCATATTTCCGGCCTGTTCTGACACGTTCAAACAACATGCACTGAGCACTTTGACCAAGCACTGTCAGCAATTGCTGATACATACCCCTGCGAATGCCCTGGAGATTCTCGTTTGGTAAAAATTACTTTGTGCATGTTTTTTTAATAGTTGGTACCTCAGAAAGCCACAAAGAGTTCAGCTTACTGCTTCAAGTATTTATAGATTTACAAACGCTGCGCCACAATAGGTTGGCAGGGCTCAGTGATACCGAAGTGCCAATAAATAACGTCCTAATTTCTATCTTTCGTTCATGTCAATTCTTAAGAAGCAACATTAAAAGCAATATCCGCCCCGCCGCGGTGGTCTAGTGGCTAAGGCACTGGGCTACTGACTCGCAGGTCGCAGGATCAAATCCCGGCTGCGGCGGCTGCATTTTCAGTGGAGGCGGATTGTTGTAGGTCCATGTGCTCAGACCTGTGTGCACGTTAAAGAACTACAGGTGGTCAAAATTTCCGGAACCCTCCACTACGGCGTCTCTCATAATCATATCGTGGTTTTGGGACGATAAACCCCGCAAAATCATAATGCAATATCTCGCTGCACAGACTGACCTACACACAAAATGTGCTTATCTAAACCCTCCTCAGCGGCACCAGTGACTTCAGTGACCCTTCTTCGCTGTGGCTCCCAGCTCTGCAGTATCAGCGTTGGAAGTCGTCGGGATACCCAACAAATCTTCTCCAAGAGTTAGCAGTTTGGTTCCGGTTCCAAGGGGTAAGCGATAGTTTTGTACAGTTTCATCAATTGATGACAGGGTCGGAAGGGTTACCATTTCTCGATTGCTAAAGATTTGTTGCTGACTGCACAATTAAGAACAATTTCCCTTGCTCAATCACAGCAACGAATTCTGCCATTTTTATGCGGCAAAACGACACAACTATTAGGAGGGAACCAGTAGTGCGACACAATGAATTAAGTTAAACCACTTAGGGTTCGACCATGTGCTCCTAAAACTAAGTAAATAGTTGTTATTGCATTACGCGCAAACCGGAGTGATAATAATTGTTGAAATTTCACGTCCCATGACAACCATAGAGACGTCGTAGGGAAGGGCGCCAGAAGTTTGAACCACCAAGGGTTGTTTATCATCGTCATCACCATCATCATCATCATCATCATCATCCTGACTACGTCCACTGCAGGGCAAAGGCCTCTCCCATTTTCCGCCAGTCAACTTGGCCCTGTGCTTGCTGCTGCCAATTTATACCGGCAGACTTCTTAAATCTCATCTTCCCACCTAACCTTCTGACTCCCCCTAACCCGCTTGTCTTCTCTAGGAATTCAGTTAGTTAACCTTAATGACCAGCGTTTATCCTGCCTACGTGCTACATGCCCGGCCCATGTCCATTTCCTCTTCTTGATTTCAACTATGATATCATTTACCCCCGTTTGTTCCCTAATCCACTCTGCTCTTTTCTTGTCTCTTGATTACGCCTACCATTTTCCTTTCCATCGCTCGCTGCGTCGTCCTCAATTTAAGCTTTACCCTCTTCGTAAGACTCCAGGTTTCTGCTCCGTAGCTAAGTACCGGCAAGATGCAGCTGTTATATACCTTCCTCTTGAGGGATGGCGGCAATTTACCTGTCATGATTTGAGAGCGCTTGCTAATGTGCTCCACCCCATTCTTCAACGTGCACCCATATCTGAGCACGCTGGCCTGCAGCGTTTCCGCCTCCATCGAAAACGCAGCCGCTGCAGCAGGGATTCGATCCCGTAACCTACGGGTAAGCAGCCAAGTACCTTAGCCAATAGATCACCGCGGTGGGGCGGGAGGCAAAGTCAGCTTCAAACAGACACATATTAGGGAGAGGGGCACTGCAATGAATGTTCGCTCCCTATCCTGAAAGGCAACCCTGTGCACAGCTTTATGTTCATGAGGGCGCAAGGTCTGCATGGAGTGTTTCATATAGGAGGGAACATATATAATTTATCTATTACGATAATATTCCGGACTTTCGCATGCCTGGTCTACCTTGTATCCCAAGACTACCGTGTGCGAGCCAATAATTTCACTTTGTTTTGTGGGTTCTCCACTGTGGAAGCGAAGTTAGCAGGATGCCGCCTAATAGTGCAAATTTCTCATAGGCGCAACGCCTACTGTTCACATTCTCCACATGTCCCGTGACAATAAGTGGTGATAAGGACATACCGCCTGCCCAAAGGGCTACAAAAGCAACAAATGAGAAATATTAAAGCAGTGGCGCTACGCGTGGAGGATATGCTACGGGTTTCTCTTTCTTTCCTTTTCACTTTCCTTCTTGGTCTGTTTCCCATTTGTCTTATATTTGATTATTCCTATTTATTTATATTTTCATATTATTTCTCTTTATTTTTTTTTCGGACTGTTTGCTGCTATTTACCGCTTGTTTCTCATTTCTGTTTGAGTTTTCACGCGTGGTTTTGCCAGTGCTACGCCAAGCGATGACAGCACACGACATCCCGGGGCCCTAAAGCGATCCACACCTAATTTGCTCATCAAGGTACTCAAAGAACTGCCTGAAAAAGCCTCCTCTTCGGCGCGAACGCATGCAAAAGCTCGCTATGAGATATGCGGTTTCGCCTGCGTGGCGCTAAAAGACGACGTGTACATGCGATCACAGTACACGAAACCGCACGAGAGCTCCGCCACCCCAAGAACTTTCCACTTAAAACCACTTTCTCATCTTCGTAGTCAAAATCAAATGATCTTGTCACATTGTTGTAAGTGCCGACGAAGGAATTGAGCCACAAAACAGGAGCAAAGTCGAGCACTGCTCTCAGTGCGAAAAATTCTTCCACTAAGTGTACCATCAAGAGTGTATCTCGGGTTGCGCTACGATATTTTGCAACTCACGTTCCTAAACGAAGTGTTCATTGACAGCCAACTTCTTCATACAATCTGTTGAATGCATAGTCAGGAAACGTGCTTTCGCTTAGCTAGCTTGTTAGGACCCGATTGTCCGTTTCATGCGAGGTCTTCGCTTGTGGATTGCCCCAGATTTGGGGCTACATCGATTGCATAAGGTTGTGGCAAATACATCGTTGCGCTGTAAAGACCGCTCGGATACGAGGGCTGACTGTTTGCAGGCAGTCAAGGAAAAGGTACCGTGTACCATTTCAGAAACCTGGTGATATTCCGCGCAAAAAAAAACAACCACAAGAAAAACAAATCAGGAGCCCTTGTACTATGGGAGAAAAAGGGGGCAACTGAATTTCGGTGTGTGCGTACCTTGCATACTTCTTTCTTTCTTTCTTTCTTTCTTTCTTTCTTTCTTTCTTCTTTCTTTTTCTTCTTTCTTTATCACTACAATTTCTTCTGTTTTTTTTCTTTTTCACCTTTTTTGTTGTTTTTTCTTTATTCCTTTTTGTCTATCGCATTGTTCAACGTTTCCTTCTAACTTTTTTTCTTTCTTCATGCCTGGAATCGTAGTTTCATTTATTTGATTTGCATATACAGATACACAAGGACACAGAAGAACGAGAGAGAGGGCAAGCTGGCAACTGCCACCTGGAGGGGCAAAACGCCTGCTCACTCTTTCGGGAGGAGGGAAGAAACAGAGGAAACAAAGATTAGAGGGAAGAAAAAGAAAAGAAGATTTGGAATGAAAAAATTGACGAAGACTTCGACGAGTATGAATAAAAACATAAATAAAAAGTAATTTAAAAGTTGTCTCTAAATGGGTGGCCAGGCCCGCTTGGTTTATAAATGTAAGGAGAGCTCGGTGGGCCTGGTCGCGTCGGGAAGCACAACCGCTCGGAAAGAGGTTCGATAGGAAGAAGAAACCAGTGACAAACCTCGTGAAAACAGCGAAGAACTAGCACACAGGGCAAGCCCTGGAATTACAACTAACAACCTCGCAGAACGAGCTCCAGACTTGAAACTTAGTTTTAAGTCCAGGGCTTGGCCTGTGGGATTGATCTTCTTTGCTGTCTTTGTGTGATTTTTCACTGGTTTCTTCTTCCTATTACTCTGAACTAGCTTTCCCAGAAAGCTACGTTACTGGGCTTTCGTGCACGTGCTAAGCAGCAAGGCGTTTCACGTGCTGCAGGCAAGAATAAAATACGGTATCGAAAATTGTCAAGTCAACTCGAGTGAATATCAGATTACCGCACCCGAAGCAGCAGTTCACCGTCAAAATCAGACTATAAACCACTTCGCACACTTAAGGGGGCTTCGAGAAAGTAAAACACTTTTTTGTCAAACCAAAATTTGCAAAAGAAGGGTTGTTAAAGCGAGTTTTAATGAGTACCCTCGAGAGTGTGTGCCGAGCTATTCCCCTGATTATTAGATTTCATTTTTAAAAATTTTTTCAGTGATAATGCTACTTAGACGATTGAAAACGCTCTAAGGTATGTGTATTTCGATATGTGAGAACGTGCTTTTTCCCAAAAAGTAAACCTGTTAGTAATAAACACGGAAGAACCCCTTAAACGGGTAAAGTGGGTTACTCTGCACGATCGGGATAGCGTAAATTATTGGAAGACGGCGCGTAAAAGTACACTTTGACTGAGCCACCTCCGAAGGCTGAATTTTTGTAAGCTTCCCGACACCCGGTTTTCCATCACCACTGTTGTAAGTTGTGAGTTGAAACCAGCTTTCCTTGGAAAAAAAAATAAAGAAAAACAATAGGCTGAAGCAAAGCGTTATCGAAAAGATTCACGAACATTAGGGTGCCAAACAACAAAAGCGGTGTCTTGTTAAACAGTGTACTTCAGAGAAACACGGCTTCGTTGCTATATTGCGTCCGCTTGCTTTTATTTTTCCTTGAAGTACATTTTTAAACGCAGATTCCAGGAGACCTACTAAGCCTCTGCCTCAAGAGAAAATTAAGAAGGATTTAAATCTTATTCGGAACTGAAAATTTGCATGTGCAAATTGCTCATTGCATATCGCTTATTACAAACGAAAATTTTATTTTGAAAACGCGTGCTGCTACCGTTGGGTCAAAATGAATGAATGAATGAATGAATGAATGAATGAATGAATGAATGAATGAATGAATGAATGAATGAATGAATGAACAATTCAATGAATCATTGAATAAATGAAAGAAAAGCTTTATTGCGAAAAAATTTTTTTCCGGTGAAGGTGGAGCCTGAAATTCAGGAATCCTGTGGCATTTGCCATCTCATGAGCTTTGCCGATGAGCTTGACCTGTTCTTCAAGCTTCGAGCTGGAAAGTGCAGCCTTCCCACTGGTGCCGAGTTTGTGTGCCGCTTATTGGCGATACCTTTAAGTTTTGTCAGGCCAATGTTACGTCATAAAGTGTTAGATGTTCTCCGTATAGCAGGAATTCGTATTCATAAATCGCCGGATAGATTTTGTTTAAAAGACTAAGAGTAGAACACTCTGAACTAATATTTCTTAACCGTTTAGTCTTGGTATATGTTGGACATAATCAGGATTTCCGGCTAGGATATTCTTTGATTATTACAAGCTTACGAATGATACGACGTGGTGCAGGAATGACTCAAGTTATATTACTCCATATATTGTTTCATAACTTGTGTGAGTCATATAGCTTTCATCACACTGTTACACCAGTAACAGGGTCTCTCATGCATTCGCTCGGGACTACTCAAAGGTGACAACGGTAGTCTTTTTCTTTTGTTTTCGCTCAGTCAATCTCATTGTCTCCCCATGCGCGCAAGCATTCGATACCTTAGACGGTAACCTAACGTAAACTAACACCGCCATAGGAAGTCGTCATAGCGTTTCAAAGCGCCATAACTTTGACATTATTATGACGCCATAGTTAGGAGGCGTGACCTAACGTCACACGATATCATCATATGGCATTGATGTAGATCGGTTTGCAAAAGTTATAGATCGGTTTGCAACACGTCCAAATAGATAGTTCAGAAACTTTATATCTGTTAAGTATTGGTGTTTTTCTCCTAATTACAAATCCCTGCGAAATAAAAAAATACCACGTGACGAACCCGCACTCACGTCAGTGCACATGGTGATTGTAGCGCTCACTAAAGTTCCGCGCACAAACGACACGCTTCCCTCGTACCAGTTTATGACAGCGATAAACAGGATACCGTTTTTGTGGCCGGTAGCAAAACGTGTTCATCGTAAAGCCACCACAATCGTTGCTATGGTCGTTCGTACGCAGAACGTTTGGGAGCACTAGAATCATTGTGCGCACTGGCGCACGAGCGGTTTTGTCACGTGGTATTTTTTGTATTTCGTGGGCATTTGTAATTAGCAGAGAAACACTAATACATAACAGATATAAAGTTCAAAACTGTCTAATCAGACGTTTTGCAAACCGATCTACAACTTTCTCTTTGAATTTTTTTATCTCTGTTCTTTTCTTAAAAAGTTAGTTATTTAAACATATCTAATTGAACAATATTTCTCCAAACAACGGTGATTGAACAATTGAACTCCAGGCAATGGTGAGCAACATGCGATTGGTCGCGTCGTAATTACGTGTTCCGGCATGTTTTTGAACGCTGGCTAAAGTTATGTGGGACGCCCTGTATATATATATTTCCTCGAACCATGCTGAACACAGCGCTTATAATCTGCAGATAAATGGATTTAAATTTACCCAACGTTACTTCTAATAAAACTAAAAGAAGAAACTACAAGGCATGGCATGTGCCCTTTCGGGACTCAGCTGTAATCGAAATTTGAACGCTTCCGCAAAGCGTTACAAGCGGCTCTTCAATCAAACGTGTGCATCAGAGGCATTTTTGATTAATCCGACTTAATCAGGAGAGTCCATACAAGGATATTCCCTGCAAAGTTTGGCCACTATTTTTGGCACGAGAGCAACTCGTAGAACTTGCACGAAAGTGAGTGGACTCGCAGGCACGGACGTCGTCAGTGAGAACAACACAGCAACAGCGTTAATGTGGTCTCGATTTTTTTAATACCAGACAGAAAAACAACAACAATCAAAATTTGAAGGTCCGGCGGCATTTGAGCCACGTGTCCTATCCACATGTTAGTACTGGGAAAACGCACAAAAAACATTATTCTGCGTCAGTCTGCGATCCCGTGCACTCTTATTCACGACGAATCTGTGCCAACTAACTATCTGCCATTATGGGTTTTATAAATAGTTTTGGGCTCTAATGCTGTCTATATTGAGCCCAATAGTTATACTGACTTCTTGCGATTTTCAGTTTTGTTGTAATCACTCTCTAAAATTTATTCTATGGTGCCTAAGTTCTTTAATTTCCGCTATCCCTCTCTTGAACGACAAGTTGATCACGCTGTTGAACTATCTTCGGAGAACCCGACTGCATTATTATTATATATATATAGGTCGCGTTCATTCTCAAAACGACCAGTAGTGGCAGCCGAAGCATACAATACACATATAGTTTCTTTTTTTTTATTTTCTCCCTGCACAGGTCTAACTTTTCTCTCGTGGGAGCACCACGCAGTGTCATTCTATATAAGGCGTGGCATTTCTGAAAATGTTTCAACTTACCCTATGTCTACCGTATATCAAACATGTGCCTACACTTATAATCCAACCGCCATGATTATCTACTGGTCATATACTCGAATGTTGACCTGGAGGTCGCAGGATCGAATCCTGGCTACGGCGCCCGCATTCTAGATGAAGGCCGCAACTCTTGAGGCCCGTGTACTCAGATTTAAGTAAGCTTCAATGAAATTTAAAGCTATCGAAATTTTCGCAGCCCGTCGCTACACTCTTCCTTTTCAGTATATCACCATTTAAGACGTAAAACTATAACAATTATTATTGAGAACTTCTGATTACTTACCAATAACCGGATTCAAGGAACCTGAACTTACGCTAGTCACACATACGCAAGTCACATACGCAATGCAAGTCACTTTGTGTGACTTGCGTATGTGTGACTTGCGTATTGTGTGACTTGCATACGCAAGTCACAAAATCATGATGCCTCCGACTTGAGTGCTGCTTCCCATTCATTGTGCAACTTCGATAGCCATATGCACGACATCGCCATTGGCTGATCTATTGTCCTCTCGCAATCATTTTCACCACATCTAAAGTATAGTTTTTCTTTATCTTCTTTAACATAAGACTTCAGCATCCCGAATTGTCAGCGGATGCTGATTTATGCATACAAACTCCGCATATTCGATTAGGAGAGGCTCACGTCACCGAAAACTACGAAGTATATTTCTGATTCTACTTCCATATGTCAGCGCGTCCGATATGCATCACCACTCGTCTTACGCAATTCCTGCGGCGAGGTGATCTCTGGACTTCTACACACGAATGCAACGCAGGCTTCGCGATTCGAAGTGCATGAAAACTTTGCGCGTACGTCCCTCATGCCTCTTAAATAGCATGCGCACACACGTAAAAGCAAGACGGAGCTGCATATGCAACCTATTGAAGTTTTTTCGATTATATATATATATATATATATATATATATATATATATATATATATATATATATATATATATATATATATATATAAGAGAGAGAGAGAGAGAGAAGCACATATACAATAACATCCTTGAACATGAACAAGCATAAAGGGCAATTGCATCATGCTAAAAAAAAAACATTTTTCGACAACCTCGTGAGATAGTACCGCTGACATTGTCACGTTTTCAACTATACACCTCGATTCGAAGCACTCAATCAAATGGCCGTCACGCAAACGCACTTCTGTCAGCTTATACCGTGGGTCCCCAGAAACTTCGATATAATCAGATGGAATGCGAATATACCTCATCAACTCATGCACAGGTCGCATTAAACCCACAGCATTTATGATTCATGTCATCATTGCGGTCTTTAGTGACCTAAGGCTTCCTGTTACATAAACACATTGAAGTGAGAGCCTCAGATGCCTCTCCACACAAGAAAATTGGCCATTGGCGATGTCGGCGTTGGTGTCGCATGTCGGTAATGTCGACAAGAGCGATGCCAAAAATCTGTATACCATAACGACACCACAACATAACGGAATCATTGATTGATATGTGGGGTTCAACGTCCTAAAGCCCCCATATGATTATGAGGGACGCCGTAGTGGAGGGTTCCGACATTTTCGACCACCTGGGGTTCTATAACGTGCACCAAAGTCTGAGTACACTGGCCTTCAACATTTTCGCCTGCATCGGAAATGCAGCCACCTGCAGCCGGGATTGGATCCCGCGACCTGCGGATCAGCAGCCGAGTACCTTAGCCACTAGACCACCACGGCGGGGCGAAATAATGGAATCATGATGCCACAAACAAATAATATTTGTGACGTAGTCACGACGTCATCACATGACTTCGTCACATTACAGCACATCTTGTTGAAAAGACCAGTTGATCGCGGAGGCAGTGTAAAGTCAGGTGAAGTTCAGAATTAGTTGCAGCGCCTATGATCTCCTGCATATTTGCTTTAGGGTCATAAAGCTTTCGGTGAGGGGCGTGGGAATATGAATACATCGTCAAAAAAAAAAGAAAACGGCTCTCGTTATCGCTATTTATTACTCGTAAATTATGATTTTAGTTGCTTTTGATATATTTATTAATAAGCAGTATTGTAGTGCTCACAGGATGTGTTCGAATTTTACACCGCATCGTAGACAGTATTCTTCGAAAACAGCAATAGCACCCAATGTTCTCCGAGAAATGGAACTGGTCTAGGTGACGTTTTTGCGGCGTGACGCCACTACACGTCGATAGAAGATAGTTAAAAAGGCAGAGAGTAATCTTATTTTTTTTTACTCATCTCGTGTTAAAATTTACGAACAGTTGAACTTAGGTCAGTAGTCTTGTGCGCAGACTATCATACGAGCTAGATCCGAGCCATCCGAGAAGCTTCCAAGCTGCCTTTTTGAAAGTAGGTCACAATAAGTGCCTGGAAAAGCGTCTGCTTTGTGAGCACACTATCATACGAGTTAGATCTGAGCTATCCGAGGACTTCACTGAGCCGCCTTCTTGTTTGGACAGCGAATCATTCTGCATTGCTCTGGTCTATGGTGCCGTCCTCTCAAAGCTGTCTATTTTGCCGGCTGTGTGAATTGCAATGTGATTTAGGATGACCACTGTCCACATCGCTGTATAATTATCTGTCTTTGTTCTGCATTGAAACACAGCCTTTGAAAGGTTTCGCTACGCTTTCTTGGCCAATCTCCCAGAGTGAGGATGTGCCATTGTATAGTGGAATCAAACCATCAAGTCGTCTTAGGTGAATTCATAAAGAACCCTGCGGCTTTTTTTTCCTTTCATATGGCAATCTCAGACATGACGAAGCAAAGATTGCCTCACCTGCATAATCCTCTAAAGCAGAGATCGACAATCGATGGCTCGTGAGGCAGTTTGATACGGGCCCCGGCACGAAATGAGCGCACATTCCTTGTCCTCGTTGCTCTTCCTGCATTGTGTAGCGGGTACCACGCTTTTCCGTAGGATAGACGAAGAACGGCATAATGAAAGCCTTCTCACTACACAAAAATTATTATTTATGGCTTAGTGGATACCCGGCAAGTGTCTTGTAGCAGATACCCAAATAGTGCTTAAAAAGGTGGTACAAAGGCTGCTCTTCCAGATTCGCTGTGACTGTTCTGAGCGTTCCGCAGAGGCCTGGTGGTTTTTTTACCGCAAGGTAGTTTAGAAGTTGAAACCAATGTTTTTTATAAGGAATCTTGTGACGTGCGTGCAGAAAAAAAAACATGATTCTTATTTCAATGTTGTTCACCAATGACCATTCACCGATTTTTTTTTATTTGCGCTGTCTACCTTCCCCGCCCCCCTCTTCGGCTGGTCCTCTGGCCCCTGTTGAGTGAGCTTCAAGCAGATTAGCCCTCTGTCTGAAAAAATCGCAAGACTCCTATTCTGGAGGATAATCCAAACTGTGCACCGTGCTTTTTTCACTGGGAATGACCACATAATTGTTTAAAGGCTAGGGGTTTGGGCGCCGCAGCTTTCTGAGAATAATAAAGACTGACAGCCCCCGGTATTACATTATAAGAACAGTTTACTCACCATACTTAACTCCGAAAAGCCGTAGACAAAGGCCGTGAATTTCTGAAAACGCTCTCAATTATTGATTTTTAATTTTGTATTCAATGCAAATATTGTTTGCTTTTGAACTTTAACAGCAGTATCTTGGTAAGGAAGGAGGGGGGCATATATTGCTTGATGTGTACTGAGGATGTGCAGCCCAAAAAAACGACGTCAAGCCAAGACACATAAATATCAGACTGGCGCTGACTTCCGAATGACTTTTTGAAAAACACAAAGCCCACGTTTTTAGATGTGCACGTGTCCTCAACAACTCAAGACGCATTCGTGAGTGAGCATTCAAAATCTGCATCTCTTTGGATTGCTGCGCTACGTTTCTTCGATCGCTTGCAGGGATTCACAACTTTCATGTTAAACGTTTTTTTCTCGCCGTGTGGGTGCCCCAGGACCACGTCTTGGATGCGGTCATACGTGTGAGAAATTTTTAGCTGGTAAAAGAACCACGTGGGACTAGAGTTTCGCCTTGACAATCCTGTGAATGAGGCCTTTACACAAAGTCTTTCTTACACGTGCGCAGTCCCTAGCCGCTTTTGTATTATGAGCCTTCATTCACTCTGTGCCTGAAGACTCATTATACAGTGTCCAGAAGTCTGTCTATTTGTAGCCAGTCGAACTATTCTTTGTAATGAAGCACAAGTAGTCATGCTAAATAGTCATGTTACGTTATAGTGTTTACTTTTATGATTTTCGCCGTAGACTGTGCATTATGCGTGTGCAATAAAAATTATTTCGAAAGCCAGTGTTTTGTACTTGTCGTTCCATTTACCATTCTTTTCACCTGAAAACGAAAATAGCACTGTTTTCTTTCTACTAAGCACAGCAGTCATGATCCCAGAAGCAAATGCGCGGTGAACAGAAGATGAGCACCACACGAGTATATACGGTATGCACCGGCGGGCCTTGCTCTCATAGCTCTCGTGGCATATGTCTCCTGCTAAGACTTTCCATGACCTCAAAAGATGCACGTGCCTACGATATGTCCTCCCACGCCTCCGCATCTTGCGAAAGTAGATGCCACGCCGGTATTATGCGGTCTCGGTTTCCACGCATTCAATTCCTTCTTACACTTACTGTTTCACTTCAAGGCTGTTATTATATACATTGCTCTAGTCCCAAGCTTTGCACTTTCATCCGCAACAACGCCTCCAAAGGGCGTCGCCTTTCATGGAAGCCTCGGGCGTATCTTTTGCGGCTTGCACTACTGTCGTCGGCCATATTACTCTTCCGGCAGTAGCGTTGCATTTTGAACGAAAAAGACCACGCGCCTCACGAGGCACGAGCGTAAGCTTCTTTGTTGGTACAGTGTACGTAGTCGTGAGCACGAACATATATCATACGCGATCTTTTTCTCCCGCTTTATCTGCGCCTGTACCATCCTTTCTATTGTTGCGTTTTCTCAAGGATACTGGACGAATTCGCTGTCTCTGATGAGGCCCGGGGACATGCTACGTCGGGTCAAAGAGAAACTTCTCTCCTCCTCTATATCTTTCCTTTCCCTTCTCTAATACAGTGCAGCCTATTATGCTCATCCCAAGTTAGGCCTACTTTCTTTATTGATTTTTAGTCATACAGATAACCACAGGAAAAAGGTAATCCGTAGACTACTGCACAACTGCAAGGGACATAGTCCTGCGGTGTTCACTTAAAGATTCGCATAACAAAAGAGCTTTTTTTTGCCACGATGACCATAGGACTAGAAATGTTCGTTATGCTTGTGCAGTAGTGTACGTAGTCACTTTCACCTGTGGTCAAGTGTATATCGGTCAAATGGGCCATTGCATAAATATATGATTTAAAAACATTTCAAGAATTAACTGTTGATCTGATGAATATTGCCATGTGGCAAACTATTGTAGGTACACCGAAATGGCGATGACGAAGCGTGCCACCCACTTCTAGAAAGAGCGAGGATTTTGTGTGGTCATAAGGACCGCAGTTAAAGAGAGCTCTACGACCCTTATGCGATTAGGAAAACAAGCGGACTCGGAGATAGAACAGAGAATAACTAAAACAAGCATACTGGACATTATTTTTAAATGTAGTGCAGGCGTTATAATGCAAATCGAAATGGAACTATGGACCATCTTCCCGAAGGGGAACCCTGATGGGATGCGAAGTAGCAGCGGGGCGCACGGCGTTGACCTGCCTTAAACGGGTGTCGACGCTGGTGCTGGAAGAACGGTTTGAAGAGGAATTCGGAGTAGCGTTTTCTCGTGTAAACGTTTGTTTGAAACGCAAACACACAGTCAGGCGGGATGTGTTGAAGACGCTTGCGCTCGGCTTCCTTGGCTCACCTCTCACCGGTGTTACCCACGCGGCGTCTTTATTCTCGAACGCGATTAGTGTTCTTGACTTGCACCTCGTCGGTGTCGCTGGTCTTCCACTGCCGACGCTTGCGTTCGGCTTTCCTGGCTCGCGCCTCATCGGTGTTGACGTCGCCATTCGTGAAAGCGATCATCGGCTTTGCTAACCCTTGCGATGCCGGCGACAGCCGGGAGAACTACGCGCACACTTGCGGGAAGCATGCCGCAATGGCATACCGCCCGTCGCCGCGATTACTCGGCAAGCAGCGACGCGCTGTGCGCACTGTTGGCGTCGCGAGAGTCTCGAGGCACGCGCAGCACGCGCAGCACGCGCACCCACCGGCTCGCGACTTCTCGCTGACAGGTGAAGAGAGGTGGAGCGGATGAGATGAGGCCCACGGGAGGAGTGGGCTCGAGCGTCGCTAGCGGGGGAGAGCGTAAAGTTAGAGCTGCCACGTGGCGAGCGCGTGGCAGGCGAGGGAGAGAGACTGTCGCCACGCACTGCTAGGAAGGCGTGACGTGCTCGGCACCGCTCCAACACCTGCGGCGAAGGGAGAGGTGCGGACGCAGAGACAGCGTTACACAGGCTAGTCAAAGTGCTGCTTCACATCTAAAATTATGAAGATTTGAGACGTGGTGGCTGTAATTAAAGTGTACTAGAACTTGTAGTAACCACAACAGTTTACAAAAAGCTCTCGAAAGGCTGTTCTAGCTTTCGCTGCGACTGTGCCGAGTGTTTAGCGCAAGTCTGGCATTTTATAGAACTATGAAATGTAAATTTTTACCGAAACTTATCACGTGTTATGTTCTTGTCGTATTTACAATCACGCATTTAGGTTAAGCAACGTAGCTAGATGTTACAAGTCATCCCTATCTGCCCAGGCCGTCCTGTATTCACTACTTTTCTTCTATGTGACATTTTACGCCCTGGGCTTCCTCACAATGTTACAAAGGCCTGAACGACAACTGTCCACATCTCTTCTGAAAGTTTAGCTTCTCCTTTATTCCCAGCAGCAGTCTTTTCACAACACTATATCACCGACATACACAAAACATGGTGATCCCAGCGGGGACGCCAAAAACCAGTGCGAGTGAATCTTCGTTTTTCTGCCCGTTTATTTCGTCCATTGGGCCCAGCCAGGTCTTTTCCCCATGGCTCTTTTATGTGTTTGTTTGTTGGTGAAATGAGTACAGTATGGTCACCTACGTCACACGCTGTACAGGACCAGCGAAGCGCGAATGCAATGACGAGTCAGGCGAAAATATGGCATCTAGCCATTTATTCTATCCTGAGAATTATATATATCATATTGAGAGAGAGAGAGAGAGAGAGAGAGAGAGAGAGAGATAATGCTCGCTTCTGTGATGTCCCATGAGAACTTACTACTAGTGGCGCAAAGTTGTACTCCCCGACCAGTTCCTTTCCATATCGGCCCTGTGACAGCCGCATCATCATCCAAGCGAACGCGAGCACATTGCGAATGACTGCTCCGCTGCCGGACTCACTGGTGCGGTGTGTCGTTCGGAGAGTTGGGCCGGGCTTTCCTAGATGCGTGCAGCGCTGAGAAAGGCTGTATGAGTCACGATAAGGTGGAAATGGCAGTTCTCTCAATGCAGCGAAAGGTTATGAGGCATTAAATAATTAACCAACATAAAGAGAAAAAATCCACTGGAACTGCTATGAGAATGAGAACTACAATTCACGACAAACAATAAGCGTTGCATCGGAAAAACGTTTAACATGGGGACGAAATTAACATAACCGAAAGAAGGGTGAACATGTGCTATTGTGAATTCAAACGAGGTTGAAGATAGGCTAGTCACTGCCTAATAATGTTACAGTAAAAAAGTAAGGCAAACAACTACCTTCAATCACTACTATGAAGAAGGTATGATCTTTTCTCCAAACGTTGCATCCAGTTACATCAGACATGAAGCATGTGAAGCAGCAAACGCGTCTCAAAACATGCATGGAGCAATATGAAAGTTATATATCAGAACAGATTAACACGTGTCACTTGCACTACTGGCGCAAAGCTGAAGACAAAAAGGATCTGATCGCCACCCACATGGTCCTATATAGCGTTCACGAAGTTACGTGAAGTGTCACATATTGCAAGTCAATTAATGTAAGATTGAACAGTGTAATACAAGATTACGCCATGCGCAGTAGCTCTTTATGCAACAGGAATGAAGCCATGTGATATTCTGTTACCCTACACTAGTCACGGGACACTAACATGTAGATAGTCAAGTGACACTATGTAGTGTCATTTGACTGCCCACATGACTTTTCATTGCCACATGAGGCCAGTATCACGTAGCGCACGAGTCACTTGATTACCCAAGTGCCCTCTACCTCACGGCGCATGCGCAGCTGGTGGTGGTCGCAGAAGGTGAAACGTAGAAGTGCCTAGGTATTGCGGAGCCGGTACTGTGCAGCTGTCGCGGTTGCAGTTGCTCGACAACGTGAGGCACTGAAAAGTCGTTGTCTGCGCACGCCAGTTTTCGCATTTTAACAACTTTCATGGAACAGGGAGTGTTGCTGCAGCCAGCGTTTCTGCAAATGGCCCCGCCTTTTTTAGCAAAGCCGCTGTTTTCCTGATAGCGTTCTTTATGAGCATGCTCTTCGCAGTCCGCTCCAACTAAAATGGATTGTTGCAAGGATTTCCACGTTCAAGAATTCTTCACCTCGAGAAGCTCTTATCTTCCCCTTTTGTTTCGCTTGGGTTAGGTTCAGTTAGTGCAAAAATGCGTGGCCTTCGCATTTGTGCCGGTCACTTGCTTGATTGATGCTTTTTTGATCGTGGGCTTGTCGGCCATTTCTGATATGATACTTTGATCTTTAATTGAGGACACTCGCCATGTCACGTTGCAACGCTTCGTTGTTATCTTTAGATATGAAGGAAAGACCATAGTCACTGCCTGTAGCAATCTAAGTGCTGCGCTGCTAGCAGCTGGGAGGCAGTACTGAAAAATACTTGAAAGTAAAAAAAAAATATCTCACGCACGCTTACGCCAATATTCACTCGTTTCACTTCTCCCGGTACATCTGCTTAGTGGATACCGTGCTGACTGGTTCTGTCGTCCGCAATATCCGACGCCAGCGTATCTCTCCCCGATCGACCTGCTGTCCGCAATATCCTGGTGATATGTATCCCTCGCCAACCAGTGCCCCATCCTCGGACTCCGTCGACCTTGGATCCCGTCTTTCCTATCTCTTCCCTCTTCTTTCAGTTACTCCTGAGCGGTGAGTGCTCCACCTTCTTCATCGTTCTCTTTCTACTATCCTTATTATTTCCCCCTCTCAAACAAGAAGCTTCGCCATGCCATGTGGCCATAATTCGCACAAAGAAATTAGCTCCATTTTCATTTCCTTCAAAAACCACTTCCTACTGCTACTTTTCCCAGTAAGTAACGGTCTCTTATTTTTTTTTTTTTTTTGGTGCTCGTTTGCCGAAGGTTCAAAGCTTCGTCATCATCATGGCGTCGTGCGATGACCTTCGGTGAAAATTCCTTTTCTGCGAAAAAACTCTGCACTCTTTTTTTTTTTTTTTTAATGATTTAATTTCAGACAACCCGTGTACACAGTTTGCCTAGGGGATCGGCGTAAAGGCAAAGAAAGCCTGACAAAGCGCCAACCCCCTATGTACACACATACATAAACAGGTTATATATAGCAGTACAAAAATTGAGAAATTGAGATACATACAATATCAAAAAACATTTACAATTTTTTTTTTTTTTTTACATCAAGCCAGTATTAACAAAGAAATGAACAGCAATTATGAATTAGCACATAAAGAAATAATAAGAGACTATTTACGCACAACAAACAGGCAGACAAAAGCAAAAAAAAAAAGAAAATTCATAAAGTCACAGCAGCACATAAAAGTTACATAAAATAAAATGAATCGAAAGAGGTATGAGAATCTGTTTGAGTTTTTAGAAGGAATGTGTGTATCTTCTTTTTGAAAACATAAATGGAGGAACTTTGTTCAATTAATGCCATCACAGTGGGGTGTTCATTAAGAAAGTGGGGAATTTGGTAAGTTAGTTTTTGTGTACCGTAATTTGTACGAAGCGTGTCTTTCTTGAAACTAATATGTCGTAAATTATGACTGTGGTTACGCTCGTGATACTTCCTGAAAAATTCAATTCGATTAGATTTAACTTCACGATATATAATCATTGCTAATTTTTTATATCGGATATTATTAATGACTAGCAGTCTATGTTTTTCGAAAAAAGGGGCTGTGTGCGAACGAAAAGGTAGAAGTTCAATTAATCGCACAGCTCGTTTTTGTAATAGATATAAATTTTTGAGGTTAGTTTTTGTCGTCGTTCCCCAAATCAGAAGACAATAGTGAAGGTGCGAATGTATGGTTGCGTAATAAATCTGTCTTTTTAACCATACTGGTAATAGGCTGCGCAACGTGCATAGTATGCCAACTGCTCGAGAGATGTTTTTTCGCAAGTAATTTATATGCACAGACCAATCTAAATATTCGTGAAAAAAGACACCGAGAAATTTAAGAACAACGCGACTTCGAACGCCCTTGCTAGCGCGATTCGCATAAATATGCGCTGATAATGTTCGAGCAGTGAATTTCAAAGAGACATTTATACGTGTATTACTTGTAAGTTTCGGAGAAGATTCACTCTAAAACAAAGTGAAAATGATTAACTTTGACCGGTGTTTAGAAGCGATATAAACCGTAGTGTATGTTTTGAACTCAAGTACTTTTTAATAATCTACAATGAAAGGTGTTGCGGCTCGGGCGAGTTGGTTAGCCGCGATTTTAGCTTGTACCAGCGTGCCAGGCAGCACATAAGAAAAAAAAAGGACGATGCGGTCGTCAAGAAATGTAGGCACCAGCCTTTCTTGGCATCTGTGTCGTATTTTCCTTTTTATGTCACGTGCTAATGCAAGCTGAGTTTATGAACAATGAAGTCGAGAATAAACAGGATGGTTAAGATCTTTAGCGCTTTTTGGTATAACGTGCCAGGCTTGCGTGCTTATCTCCTTACCTTAAATGCTTCAATTTTTGAAGCCTTGTCTGAAGATTAGAAGTACTTGTAATCTATTACGTTCACGCTTGTTACCTCACCGTGTTTTTTTTTTCTTTTTTGCAAACTTTACCCACACGTGGTGTATTAAAAAGCACGTCAGTGGGGCTTCAGATAACAGAGGCAACTCTTAATTTCCGTTACGAAACATTTTATCAAACAGAAACAATTCCTGAACGTTTAACTTCACTTACGAAACAATTTTCATTTGTTTTTTTCTTTAACACTCAAGCCTTCACATGCAAATGAGACACGACGGCAAATGTGACATCGAGAAAATGTCCTAATTTATATGGATATAAGGCTTGGAAATTGAATAAAACGGTCCCTGCACGCAGGCTAAGAGTGATAAATAAAAAAATCACTCCGGGAAAAAGAATTTATAGTCAAAATGGCAAGTGATTGAGAGGTTCGAAATAGAAACGTTAATTTATATTCTGTTGCTTGAGTACGAGCTTCATCAACTTGCTCTTATTGCATGACATCATTCAATTGCATGAGTGTGCTCAGGACAGGAGGCAACGGTCTTCAGAGGCCTGTTATCTCCCTCACTATATAATTTTCTAAGCGAAGAGAATACAAAAAATAATATTGAAAAGTCGCTTGAAAAGGAATATATGCAGCTCTTTTTGTAAAGTGTAAAAGACGAGAGGAAATGCTCCTATAGAGGGAAAGCTCTTTATCGTTAAGACATCTATCGACAAGGCGATATTGAGACAGTTTCTTCTTGCCTCTAGTATCGTCAAGAATCCGTTGAAAGGTGGCGTTTATTGAAAGCGGCACCCCCTGGTGCCAGTTAAAAGCGATACAATTGATAGTAGCAATGATCCAGATAGTTGGGTACCGTGAGGAGGAATAAGTTGCACGTCTATTGATTGATTGATTTGTGGGGTTTAACGTCCCAAAACCACCGTATGATTATGAAAGACACCGTAGTGGAGGGCCCCAGAAATTTTGACCACCTGGGGTTCTTTAACGTCCACCCAAATCTGAGCACACGGGTCTACAACATTTCCGCCTCCATTGAAATGCAGCCGCCGCAGCCGGGATTCAATCCCGTGACCTGCGGGTCAGCAGCCGAGTACCTTAGCCACTAGACCACCGCGGCGGGGAAGTGGCGTGTCTATCCGTGTTCATTTGAAGGATATTTGCAGTACTGATTAGAAAGTCATTACGCCCCCGGAAAATCACTAATTATCTACTTTAGTGATTCAATAGTTTCATCGAAGTGAATGACGATGTGTTTCCAGTGATACTTTGTCAAAAAGTACCACAAGGTAAGAAAAATCGCTTGCGCTGTTGCTACTGTGTTTGGGAAAACTGAAGAGGGACTGCCTCAAACCTCCCTTGAAGAGCTTTTATCTCATATCGCTAGCGTTGTCATAATAAAATTAATGATATCAAATAATCAAACAATTATTAATCAACTTCATTTTCTTAGGCGTTGTACAAACATTTTCGCTTTTTGAATTTCATTATTAAATTTTCCAGGTACCTTGTTTATACAACATGCTGCAAACTGGTTAGCTACTCTCAAGAGTGGTTATTTCAGCTGCCTTGCTGGCATAGGTCGGCGAACTCACTCATTAGTTGACTTACTGAAAATCACTAAAGTTGACATCGAGCCGTGTGTCTGGGGGAGTCCGGTTGAAGAAAACTTCCGGCAGTGTGAGTACGAGTGAGCTCGGGTCAGGAAAATTTCGGTGAGTGTGAGTGCGAGTGAGTCCAAAGCGCAAAATACCTTTCTTGAGTGAGTATGTGTAATTGCCTCTTTCTTTGGCCTATATAGGATCCTATCTAGTCATCCTCAGCACTACTGTCAGCCTTTCTTGGATTCACGCTTATCCTCCCGTCTACTCACAGGTATTCCAAGGCAGCGTCGTTCATACAGCGTTTCAATATTCATTAACTCGAGGCGGATATTACCTACCGGGTGCCTTAAACTCCCCTCACCAACTCTTCCAGAAAATGTCTTCATTGTCGCATCTTGTGCTGTTATCTTCTTCAAATACAAGTGACCTTACTGGTTTAAAAGCACTTACAATTCGTTTTTCGAAGATACTGTGTCGAACGGCACCAAAATGAGCATTGATTAAGCGAGATATTGGTGTTAAAGAGCATTTAAATTATGGTCGAAGAAGCTAATTCTAAGCTGACGGGCTCACGAGTCGACTCGCTAAAAACTCACTCAGACTCAGATCAAATCTTGAATCCGAGTCAGTCCGGCTGAAGAAAATTTTCGTGAGTTTTGTTTCTAGTGAGTCCGAAGCTCAAAATATATGTCACGACTAAGTCTGAGTGAGCTCAAAAGTTTTGCTGACCTATGCTTGCGGATTTGTTCACTTCACCGGTTGGCCAGTCTATTCGCTCCGTCGTTTACCTTGCACATCATACCAAAATGAAGGGCTAAGCACAAGACCAAGTGTACAAGCAAGGTACCATCCTTGATGTAAACATCATAAAACCCTTTCTAACTAACTTCTACAAAATGGTAGAGTGGTACGAAATATAGAGTTTGCAGAGAGTGGTGGCCAGTTCGAATCATAAATCCGAATACGAAAGAAGGCAGCCTATGTATAGACTACGGTACACTTCGTCTTCACACAAGCGACTGTAATAACACGCCCACTTCGATCCACGCCATACATGCCGCATTATTTGCCTTGGTGTTCCCCACGGTTGATTTTTGTGAGGGGAAGAAAGATTTTGCTGAGCAAACATTGCAAGCTCCCGGCATGCAAGGGATTCCTGGCTGCTCGCGAATAACACGTTTTCTCGCGGGCATTGTGTAGTCGCTATCGCCAGAAAGCAGGCGCTTCTAGTTTCGCAAACGCTTCTACCCACAGAGCGAAAGAATGCTGCATAAACAATAAAAAAATAGGAGCTGAAATAACTGCAAGCCTGAATGTTTTCGCAGCGAGGAAATCTTTCAAGTGTCCACGGCTGCGACAACCGAAGAAGATGAACACGCAGAGCTCCAAGAACGGGATTAGCGAAAAGGGGGAAGAAAGATGCGTCAGAAGGTGGGGCGTGGGGAGAGGGGGACGTCAAGAGACACTGTTCTGGCGGTTATAGTTGTCACTTCATTCCAGTAGCGTTACACAAAATAGAGGATGGGGCGAGGGCAAGTGGGTGGAGAGCTCGAAGGAGAGGAAAATGAGCTGTTTCTGCAACGCTTCTAGGGAAGAAAGCCTTTATGTGTCATAAGAGAAAGGAGCAGAGCAACGGGTCTCTTGGAACTCGAATGTAGAGTCACTCTATATGCTACCGTTACTCTATGCCAAATTACCTGTGGGCGCCACCTAGCGGTGCGCCATTTATTGTCGACCACAGTGCTAGGTAGGAAACGGGTCTTGCTCTACACTGGCCTTTCAGCTCTCTACTGCTGCGTAGCGCATTGTTAGTTCGAAATGTTCACGCGGAGTGCTTATCTTCAGTATGACTGTCCCCTTTTTATTTTCAGAGCAAAGTCAGAACTGTCAAGTCGTGCCACGAACGGCGTTCTGTCAGCTAAATATCATTTCGTGATAATGATTGCAACTGATAGCAGTTATGCTCATAGACTGATCTCGAGGCAGAAGCACGTGACCTAAAGAGTGAATAATTGATTGATTGATTGATTGATTGATTGATATGTGGGGTTTAACGCCCCGAAACTAACATATAGTTATGAGAGACGTCATAGTGGAGGGCTCCGGGAATTTCTACCCCCTGGGTTTCTTCAACGTGCACCCAAATCTGAGCACACGGGCCTACAGCATTTTCGCCTCCATTGAAAATGCAGCCGCCACAGCCGGGATTTGGTCCCATGACCTGCGGGTCAGCAGCCCAGTACCTTAGCCAGTAGACCACCGAGGTGGGGCTGGCGTAAAAAAGTGGAGGGCAAAAATTATTCGTACTCATTTTATTTGTACCCAGTTTATTTTACCCAATTATTTGTACCCAATTTATTGATACAGATCATCGATTAAGCGAGAGACGCGTCTCGGATGCTGCGTTGCTGTCGATCACCGCTGACGTAGCGGAAGTCCCGCGAAGAGGCTTTCGGCCAAGTGCTTACGTGGTCCGTGAATTTTTGTGGTTAAGTTTACATATTCGTTCCTGTCATATTGTCGGCCTCGACTTATCGCAAAATCAAAAGACACATAAAGGTGTGCTCACGAGTTAAATTAGGCAATATCTAAAGCGTCGGGGAAATTTTTTTACGTTCCTTTTGCTGTATCTGCCTTTCTTTGCGCTGCAAAATTTCATTGCGTATGCATACTAACTTACGCAACTGTTCCTACCTCCTGCTTGCTGCTCTGTCGTTATAACAGCGTTACAGTATGGCACCATGCTTGACGTAGAAAAATGAAGAGAGGGCAACATGTTCTGCCTGTAACTCGCCTCGAATGCTAATCGAAGCATCACCTCACGGCCTTTATAAGGATGCTGTAGCTGAACTGGGTGCGAGGACGATGACAGTTGCGCATATAGATTAAAAGATTATCCCGTTCGCGAAAACAATTCTCCAGCGCTGGTAATCAGCCCGCGAACAGCTCGAGATTAGCACGCCTAAGGCTTCTCCAGGCCTGATTGTCGGCTCTCGGCGTGGAGATTCCGTTTACCCCGGACTTCGTTCAAACGTTTGCGTGAACATGCCGTTCCGGTGCATCGTTCTGCGGCGCTGTTCGGGCCGCGAGAATTCGGAGAATGGCTGTGCGCTATTGATTACCACAGACGCGTGAAGAATGCAGTGAAAGAAGCAGGATAAAGAGAAGGAAAGAGGCCGATAGAACGACTCGTGAGCCGATATTATCTGAAGAAATAAACTTCTTGAATCGTCTCGGTGGCGTTCCCAGAAACTGAGTCACAGTGCATTAGACAGGCTGAAGAGCTGAGGCACACACTGTCGTGTAAGTGACTTAAATGCCACAAAAATTTTGATAAACCAAGCGCACTTTGATTGCTTCTATGCTTCTTAGACATATTTCGCGCATAATTCGTTGATTACGGACTGAATGCACACCTTTTTTCATTTTTTTAAGGAGTCTTCGGTTCAGAATTCACTGGTGTAACGTAAAGTCATACGTAAGCTTCGCCATATTGCGCAGGTGCATATTAAGGACATGATCGATTATTAAGGCAAAAGTCTTACCTGGCTCTTCAGGTGGAAAAAAATGTTTGCGTGATCATGAAATAGTAGGAAAAAATAACAGAAACCAAAAAAAATGGCGTGGATCGAGGTCGGCATGTTGTTCGTTAACTCGACGACATAAAAAATGACATGGATAATGTTCCTCAAGATTTTATCTAACGTTCGCACAAAAAAAAAAGGCGTCCTGTTCAGATGGCTAATTATGTTCTTGTCTGGCCCAGGTAAATCTTTCACTAGCATTATATTTGAGTGCAAAAGCCCGCAGCTTTCAAACAGTCCTGATTTCAATGAAGCACAGTTTGAAAAGAGATATTATAGAAGCATCAGCTTCATATAATGAGTAATGAGTTTTTCGTAACGTGCAACACACAGTATGTTTTTTTATTCCCAATTTGGATACATAGACTACAGCGTGCTCTTCACTGCCCCGAAATTTTAACGTGCCATCCACGCCACCTTTCGTCGATACATCATACTAATACGATGATCGAGAATCATTAAACATCGCGAGAGGGCAAGTAACAGGAAAAGTCAATAGCTTGGTACGTGTATTCATGTGACCTGTTTTGAAAAAATCTTCCCGTTTTTAAATGACGCGTATTTCACAGTTCTGAAGCTTCTATGTACACCGAAGGGTACGATGCAGACGGGATATGGTGAAGTCAACATGCAGTATTCTCTGATAGGTCGATTTCTTTTTATCTTTCGTGCAGATGCGACAGTTATTAAACGCATTTCGTTAATAATCACTGCTTTCCGTCTTCAAACCCTTCTTTGGGCCTTTCGCATTGAAATGGGGTCAAGAAGTTCTCAAAGCCATGTAATTAGGATGACGTGCACTTGAATAGTCGCCCGCATCATTCGGGCAGCAACTGCATTCACTTGAACTGTGGCACCTATCAAAGTGGGAGGTGGCCACGGGCAAACATTTGCGCAGCGACGATTCGCTATCAGTGGCTCCTTGACCGGCTTTGTATTGGGGTTTAACTTTTGCGCAAAATACCTGCACAAATAGTCGCCACAGTAGCTTCACAAATAAAGTTTCACGCTGGTCATTGAAAGTGCGCGTTTCCAGTCAATGGCAACCGCATTTCGTTTCAGGTGTATTGCCGGAGAACTTATGACTGAGATTTAGGAGCATGTTTAAAGACGGCGAAATGTTGAATAGATCATATAGTTCCTTATGCATGCCATTACCACACCTCGAACGGGAAAGGCATCCCGTGGTTTTTATTTTCCATTACTCGTGTTGGCCACCAGCCGACTAGATGATTTTCACGTTTGATTAGTCATCTAAGCCTTCGAAAGTCCGTTTCACCACAAGGGTGCAGCAAATAACAGCGATAGCAACAATCTGGAATCTTCCACAAAGTAGGACTATCTGCTCACGCTTTTAGCTTGTGACCTATCATGAGGGAAATAGACCACCTAAGAGAGTGAAGTGGTCTTCGTACTATCTATAACTGTGACGCAAACTTTGCGACAAAAGTACAAAACGTACAAAGGTATGCATCGTCTGCAGATACCTTCAAATGTACGTATGGTGAACGTGGGCCAACCCATCAAGTACACACTACCTGCTGACGCCAAGACACCCCCTCGGCTCCCCGGCACCCCTTCACGCGATTCCGACGAAACGTATACACGGCCGGCGAGTTTGGTCGTTGGCTGAGCTGCGATAGTCCAAAAGCCCTCGCACGCTCTCACTTGCACTTAAAACGTGTGACACCTCAGGCGATGTCTGCTATTTGAAATTCATTCGGAACATCGTGCATGGTGACGTCATAGGCTACGAGAGAAATGCTCCTGGAGTGTCCACATAACTTCTATCACAAAGGGTTCACGGTGTCTCATATACATTCGCCCCAAATTATTTGAACGTGAAAACTCTCCTTTTCTACTCACACAACGTTACTAACGCCATCCCGCCACTCTTTCTGTAGAAGCCATCTGCGGCGCCCAGATGTGGTATTGCGCTGCCTGTGGAACCAGACGCTTTGAAAGCATTTGTGCACCTTCCGAGTTGTTCCAGTGTCTCTAAGCTCAGCACACTTTACCAAGTGACGATGTCATGCGCTGACGTCAAAAGTTTCGGTCACCTGTGACGTGTAGCGGACGTCATAGGGTAAGGTCTTAAAAATAATAATTTCTTTGCATCACCTTGTGGCAGCAATGGCACCATCGACTGCCACCCATCGCACTTAATTATGCATATCAGGTTTTCGCTTTCAGAAAAAAAAAATGCGCCACGCATTTTGTGAGCAACCATGCCTCGTTGTTTCCCAGGTTAGTTTCCTCATTCCCAAAACGTCTATCGGCTGAAAACTTGGCGTCGTCAAAAATGTTGGGCGAGTTAGTGTGGCTGTAAACTAGCGTTTGAAAGGGCCCTAACTTCCTCGGGCACTTTGCTTGAGCTGTCAACTTTTCAGCGCAATAGGCGTTCCCGGTGACAGCTCATAGCTTTAAACTTAAAGGACAACCAAACACGCTATGTGAAGAAAGCAAACATTACGAAGTCGCAGCGTCAAAAGCACTAAAGAAATAAAGCGAACATTCAGTAGGGCTTCATTTTTACCGCTGCTCTAACAGTTCGAAAATGCTTCGACTTCGTCGGTCAAGTTGGACCCATTTCAAGTTTCCGTTATCTGGGTTGTCGATATGTCGCCAGTTTTTGGTGGTTAGCTTAAGTGCTCATATTCAGCGGAAAACTTTAACCTTCTTTGTTTGCAGTTCAGGAAGAACAGGAAATTCATAGAGCCATTGAGAAAAAAAATACCAATAAAGTAGCATTATATCAAATAAGTAGCGTACGTTGATTCTAAAGCATAGTCATTGTGTGAAATGACGTATCTTTGTCAGCATGCAATCTGACGTTTCCGGGTTAAACTTCCAGTCGTTCAAAAAATTGCGGGAAGAAAGGTACGCCTACTTGCTTTCTCCTGGAAGTAGTCAGGATCTACAGTTCTTTTTATGCTTGGCAGTCGTATGACTTATCGAGAAGAAACGTCCAAATTAAGTAAGGATTGATTACATTGCAATGACTTCAGGGGCACGCTAGAATTGCTAGCCGTTAAAATAAAGATTAGGCTTCGGATAAATGTTAGGACGAGATGTTTCGGATGATATTAGCAATATCATACATACATACATACATACATACATACATACATACATACATACATACATACATACATACATACATACATACATACATACATACATACATACATACATACATACATACTACACACACATACATACATACATACATACATACATACATACATACATACATACATACATACATACATACATACATACATACATACACCACATACATACATACATACATACATACATACATACATACATACATACATACATACATACATACATACATACATACATACATACATACATACATACATACATACATACATACATACATACATACATACAATTGCGTTTCGGAGTAATGCGGGCAAGCTGTACATTAAAAGAATCATTCAATGTATGTGACTGACATTGCACCCTTTTAGTAGAGTTCAGAAGAAACGCTGAGGCTAACCTACACACATACGCAAATGCATTTTTAGCAGCCCCGTCTTGCTAAAACTGAGGAACACTTTGCATTCACCGTCCTTAGCCAAATGCTACTTTAAAGCAAAATACAAGGGGTGTTCAGTCGAACAGGTACAAAACGTGTTAAGAACATGACCGCTAACACATGTTTATGCCGCTATAGGGTAAGGTACCGAGATGTCCAGGATGCGATTTTAGTCTCCGCCATTGTTTGCAGGACAGGGCAGGAGTTCTTAAAAGAGCACCGTACAATTAACGTGGCAGTGTGCGTGAAGACGCATGGTCTTCCTCTCTAAAAGTATAGCAATTAAAATGAGTAGTGACGCATAATTCGATATCTGACAGCGGAAAGTGTTAAACCAGCCATCATTTTTCACCTGTGATCGTCATGTCTCTGGTGCCCTGAAAAACAAATATTGAATAGAGAAGCGCTTCAACTCAAACAAAAATCTCGACACGGTATTAGACTGTGTCCCCTCACGGCCACAGGAATTGTGAGGACCAGATGTCCTTTGGTTTGCTTATCACTAGGATCATTGTGATCAGGCATTTAGTGTATACAATGAATAGAGCCATCATTTTAACCCATAGTTTCGTTTTCCAACCTTTTCATTTGAACACTTTTTGTAGTTAGGTTTCACATTCAAGGCGAAAAGGGACCATTGGCATCGGTAGTGTCAGCGCGAGTGATAGAAAAATAAGAAGTAAAAAAACTGGTGTGGAGCAAAATATGGGGCAAACGGTGTTTAAGCTCAAGCATCCTTAAACTTGGAGAAGGGCCAAAGGATGCATTTTATTATCATTTTCCTCCTTCCATTCCCTACATACCTGGTTTCAGTTTCCTATGGCATATAGGGAATGGTGTTTCAGGTTCACAAACATCGTCAGCTATTCGTTTGGCAAGCTGTTGCCTTTGTCAATTCGCAGTGAAGGGGTGGTGAATGTAAAGGTTTTTTTTCTGTTTTTTGTAGTACATACCTGTTTTTACGGTGGACCGTGACTACACGACACATCACAACGACATAAAGACTGAAAAGCCGAGAGCCTAAGGTGCTTCGCCATGCCATGCTCACATAATGATTCCGTCCCAAATCGTGTCTACCTTGCTCCGTCATGACGTCGTGATAGAATAACTTTATCCCTTGAAGTGATGACGTCAGTTCTTTGTGGTTCCTCATACCTACATGCCACGCCATGACGACAGGACAGGCCAACAAGTGGTACTACTGTGGTGATTCGCAGCTAAACTGATCATGGTTTGATGATGCTACCATGTTATTGCAAGTCAGCAAAGATTTGTGACGTAATCGTGACATCATCGTGATGTCACCGTGTAGTCTCATAAATATGGTGTTACCACACTAACTCATTACATGGCACCGTCGCTCGATAAAAGTTCAACCGATACTGGAAGCGCTTCAAAAGCGCGTGAAGTGCAGAAACTTACAGTGCCTCTGATCTCAGAGACCGCACAAAACTGCATTGGGTGCACTAAGCTTTCGGCAGAACTTGAGGGGATTGCGCAATATATGGAGAAGAAATATATATATATATATATATATATATATATATATATATATATATATATATATATATATATATCTCCCTCGGTGTAACACAGTGCGATCCGTTAGAGAGAGAACACAAAGAGAAAGGCAGGGAGGTTAACCAGGGCTGATCCCCGGTAGCCTACACTGCACTGGGGTAAGGGGTTAGAGGGGAAGGAAAGTTACAGAGGAGGACATAAAAGGTCACTGACTGGGCCGACGCGTAACAGTTTCACCATCACAAACGATGAAACAGGCCAGTGTCTTCGAGAAAATGCAACAGTGCTTTCGTTCTTTCTTGAAACACACAGTGCGTAGTAAATCTGGGTATTGAGTACTCTACTATGGGAGACTCTAAAGCAGTTCCATGGGCTTCACACTTGATGAGGCCCTGTCGACAAAAATTTCTCCACGAATGAGTACACGGCGTGACAACAAAGAAAGCGATCGCTGCGGTACAGCCATAACGTCGTCGATTGTGTTTTAAGAGGTGTTTACAAATTTGGAGTACGTGATACTCTACTATAGGAGTGCAGAAGCCGTCTTAGATTTCATAACGAAAGGTTAGTTTATGTGCAGCGTACGGAGGTGCAATGCATCAAGTGTGTGTTTAGAAAAAGTGTTTAATGACATGGTACTCTACTACGGGAGAGCACGTTCCGACACGTACATTCGGAATGGCCTGCAATGAGGCGTTTGTGAATTTTCCCTATTGTGTCATAACTTTGCAGTGTTTTAAAAAGTGACATTTCAAATAGATGGCTCTGCCGAAGAGATGCACGTTTGTGTTTTTGTTTTACACATAAAACGCCGGCGCCTAGGTAAATTAGGTCGAGGATTCTGACAGCACTGCTGAGTTCAGCATTTTTGACTAGAGTATAAAGTTGGGCATGTTGGTAAGATATAGTTGATCGACGTAGCGCGTTTAGAAACATAGGACAAGGGAAGGGACAGAAGAGAGCGCTTACTTCCAACAAAATCTTTATTTCGAGGAGCGTACATATATATGCTCACGAAATTCGAAGACAAGAGATAAACAGATGAAAAACCCTCTATTGCCATGCGCTAAAAACTTATGATCTCAAAAACGACAATTATTTTTCACAAAGACCGAGAGAAGGAGTGCTGACGCAGTTCAGCCCTAATCTACTAATCTTTTCTGCTTCAATAATCTCCCTTGTCACTTTATTTCTGTTTTTTTTCTATGACTACCGTACCATGAAGAAGTGGTTTGCAGCCACACTTGCTGCAATGTAGAGCCAAAAAACCATCTCGACCATTTCTTACGTCGCAAGCATGTTCGCGGAGCCGGTCATTAATGCACCTGCCAGTTTGTCCTATGTAGTATTTACCGCATGAAAGAGGTATCTGATAGATTACAAATTGCGCGCATGTGACAAACAGTGTTAAGTGCTTTTTAGAGCATCCCGGTTTTGCATGTGAAACAACTTTCATACACAAGCAGAACGACTTCTGGACGCTGGCTACCCCTCTCACGTACAGGTTTCCGTCGCGGGTATTCTGATAAAGAAGCTCCAGTCCTTGCAGCAAGCTCTCCCTCATGATGAGCCAGTAAGACGTCAGAAGCTTGCCGTAGTGCCTTATCTGCATGGAATCTCCCACAACTTATTTATTTATTTATTTATTTATTAGAATACCCTCAGGGCCCGTAGGGCATTACAGAGGGGGTGGGTACAAAATATATAACACACAAGAAAAAAAGACAAAATAAAGAAACAAGTGTTAGATGCGCAAATCAGAAAGGCAACATAAGTCAACTAAAAATGTATAAGAATTCAAGCACATACAAGACAAAGATAGATAATGGAAACTGCGTATAGTTACAAGCATTGCTGAGAAATTGCAGTCTTGAATAACAAAGGGTCTGTTATTGATACAACGGAAGAGGGAAGGTGGTTCCAATCGGCGGCTGTTTTTGGTAAGAAGGCTGCTGAAAAGAATTTGGTGCGGCAAAATGGAATGGCAACCTTATGCTGATGATCAATGCGCGATGAGTGGTATGACGGTTGTGAAATGAGGTCTCGCTTCATTGATGGATTGTGAAAAAATATCTTATGAAAAAACTTGAAAAGGTTGGGGAGCGGGCCAATGTAAAAGTGGTGTTTTCTGCCCCGAAAAAGCTCTCATACTTGTGTATGAAAGTTGTTTCACACGCAAAACCGGGACGCTCTAAAAAGCACCTAACACTGTCTGTCACATGCGCGCAATTTGTAATCTATCAGATACTTCTTTTATGCGGTAAATACTACATAAGACAAACTGGCAGGTGCATTTTTGACCGGCTCCGTGAACACGCTTGCAACGTAAGAAATGGTCGAGATGGTTTTTTGGCACTACATTCCAGCACGTGTGGCTGCAAACCACTTTTTCATGGTACGGTAATCATAGGAAAAAACAGAAATAAAGTGACAAGGGAGATTATTGAAGCAGAAAAGATTAGTAGATTAGGGCTGAACTGCGTCAGCACTCCTTCTCTCGGTCTTTGTGAAAAATAATTGTCGTTTTTGAGATCATAAGTTTTTAGCGCATGGCAATAGAGGGTTTTTCATCTGTTTATCTGTTGTCTTCGAATTTCGTGAGCATATATATGTACGCTCCTCGAAATAAAGATTTTGTTGGAAGTAAGCGCTCCCTTCTGTCCCTTCCCTTGTCCTATGTTTCTGAACGCGCTACGTCGATCAACTCCAGCATTTTTGTTTGGGCAATAACGACGAACCATTAACCAATAAAATACGCGTAGTACGTACCAGTGCCGAGAAGTAGGATATAACGAATTTTCGCTTTGCATACCTGTTTACGATGGACCTTGACGATGACATGACACGTCCACAAGCCAATACCCTGAGTAGTTTATCCTGAAAAAAAAAAGATGGCTTTTGTCTCTGAGTCGTCTTTGACAAACGCATGTAGGACCATGTTTTTTTTTCTTCTTAGTAATATTTTCTTGAGCAAGAAGGAGACACCTAAAGACGAATGTTACATACAGCATAGACAGGCGACCGTACCTTGTAGCAGGAGAACATCGTGATAAAAAGAGGACATCATTTCAGATTCTGTTTTGGTGTCCGTGATCTTGTCACAGAGGTGAACCGAAGTCACGAATAAATCCCACGAGTAAAAGAAATTGATAAACTGCAAAAACAATAAAATAGTCTATATAAGCGGCCGCATTTTATTCCATCCATCCTGCAGACGTTGCATTGCGTTGCTTTCAGATGACGATGACACATCAGACGTACACGAAGTGTCGGCTACACGGCTCAGACGCATATATGCGAATTCGGCTTCAGACCCCGGTTACTTGTCTTCTTTGTGCGATATATTACCTGCCCTTTTCAATGTCACGAATCACTCAGCACACGAAGCCATTTTGTCACGGACCGGTCATGTGACGTGTCTGGAGAGCTTCCAAAGGTCAGCGAAGACACGAAAATCATGCATCGAAAGCCAGTGGTTCAGCTTAATCGATAGTGCAGTTGAGTCTGTGGAAAACCGCAAGGTGGCGCAATGGCTAAGAACGGGAAAAATCAAACAACCACCCGTTTGTGGCATGAAGCCACAAGGAAATGCGTGCATATTTTTCAGAAAAGAAACCCTCTTAGTTGCCGAAAAATTTGTACTGGTTCGGAAAACGAACCCGGGACCAACGCCTTTCGCGGCGTTCACTTAACAAATTAAGCTAGGAAACTAGCCATTGGCTGCGCGAGGGCGAATTCATTGACAACTCGAAGCACATGGACATAAGTAATGCAAATGAGTTCTGTAAATCCCGCAATTTCGCGGAAAGGTTAAGAAAGAAAGAATGAAACAACTCGAAAAATCAGACAAATTCGTATACTAAGTGGCTTCTCTTTCTGAAAAATCTATACAGATTTCCTTGCGGTTTCGTGCCACAAATAGGTGGTAGCTTAATTTTCTCTTATTAAGGTCAACCCATACTAATTTTACAATCAATTGAGCATACCTGACTTCTAGTTTGTGCGAGTCGGAACAGACGAAATAAAGTCATCATTTGTTTCTCATTCTTTTCTTTGTTTCATTATTAAGGAATACAAAACACTAGGCGGACATATCTTGTGATATGCAGATTTAGTAAAAAGAGGGTGTGTCAAAGATGACGTTTCTACAAATGCACAAACGTAGGCTCCAATTTTCGCATGACAAGCTTCTATCTTACTTCAGCTATACCTGTTCTGGGAGATATTTTTGTCAAGCAACACATCCTTATGTAGAGCCATCTGAGTTGCCTATATTGACTCCCAGCACAGTGGTCTCGTGCTTATGGCACTCGACTGCTGGCCCGTAGGTCACGGGATCGAATCCCGGCAGCGGCGGTAACGTTTTCAGTGGAGGCGAGTATGTCTGATGCCCGTGTACTTTAATTAGATGTGCGTTAAACAACCCCATGCGGTCGTATTTTCGAAGCGCTTCACTACGGTGCATCTGATAATCATACGGTGATTCGGACAGTTGAAGGATCAGTGCTTGCTAGCGCCAAGCTTTCTCTTGGCCCACTTCCTTTCTATGCAACAATTATAACTGTCCTTAACACAGTACATTTACCGTTGCTATAACTGCCTTGGCTTCATTCCGCTTTACATTCAACTTGTGTCAGTTGAGAAAATGAGTCGTCGAAGCACCCCTCCTTTACTGCACCAGTCATCAAGTTTTGTTGAAGCGATTTAAGCTTTACGTTCATGCATCGTCAACATTATTGCAATTATTCCTTTCAGCCACCTGTTATTGGCATGTAATTTAACACAAATTTAAAATGTACTTTCGGATAAAATACTTTCAGGGGCGATTTTGCCATCTCTGTGGCAAATTACCGGGTAAAATAGTTTAGACTTATATGCACGTGATATACGTTACCGCTTTATATATATACTCAGTGCCAACGTGTCCTTCGGAAAAAGAGATGCATGAAAATTCTCAAAATTATAACGACAAGCGCAGTAGTCCCGTAATTGCCTCATTGCTACGCGCACCCACCAAGAATAGCTCTATGCGCTGGAGGCCATAGAAAACAGAAGGAGCGTTATAGTCTTCGCGATAGCAGACTGTTTTATCGCTCAACCAGCCCGTGTCCTGAGGGCCTCTTACAAAACGTTCAAGTTAATGAGCGCGAATTGTGTCCCGGCGGGCATAACCGGGAAAAAAGCTCGTTCCCTAATCTCAGTCGGGGCGTTCATTTTTTTTCTTGTATACTTATCTCGGTGCTGTCAGGACAAAGGAGGAAATACGGGCGTGGGTCGAAATGAGTTGGCAATAAGACGACAAAAAATAGGTCCAGGAAGCACGTGCGTAGAACAGGTAAAAAGGAAGAGCGGAAAAATGTACGAAACTGATAAGTTGGCAGTGAGGCACATCCTCCAGTGCCGTATTTGTTCATCAAACACGTCCGCCAGCGCCGCTATTATTACGCTGCAGTACCGAACAAGTGAGAGTAGAAGAATGAGTAGTAGTCATAATGGTTATACTGCTTGAGTGCGGATCTCCAGGTCGTGGATTGAATACCGGCCACGGAAACCGCAGTTTCGATGGAGGAGGAAACGCTTGGGACCCGAGTAGTACTTAAATTTGCGTGGTTGACTTTCGTGAAGCCCTTCACCATGGCGTCCCTCATAATCATACGGTGTTTTAGGGATGTAAACCTTAACAATTATTGTTAGATCATTACGCTATTCATCACAAGAAAGAGGAGAATCGCTAAAAACACTTTCCACTACAGTGATGCCTACGGTGAGACAAAATGGGCCCGCGGCCCGCCTCGGCGTCCGCACGAGTCACGTGCAAATTATAATGGCGTGATTGCGCACGGACGGACGGACGGACGGACGGACGGACGGATGGACGGACGGATGGATGGATGGATGGACGGATGGACGGATAGACGGATGGACGGATGGATGGATAGACGGATAGACGGATGGACGGATGGATGGATGGATGGATGGATGGATGGATGGATGGATGGATGGATGGATGGATGGATGGATGGATGGATGGATGGATGGATGGATGGATGGATGGATGGATGGATGGATCCGCGTGGGCCTGTGTGTAAGCACATGCGCAGAGCAGTGTTCCATGTTTCGCAATATCAACTATTCGCGCACTTTTTCAACAACAGCTCTGTAAATAAACTTGCTTTTTCAATTCACTGGTTTTTTCTACGTTTGAAATTGTACGCACTGTTGTCAGCACATAGAAAAAAAAAGCTTATCACTCCCACTAAGACGCAGTAACGAGAGAGAGAGAGAGAGAGAGAGAGATAAAGATGCAAGGAAAGGCAGGGAGGTTAACCAGACGCACATCCGGTTTGCTACCCTGCACTGGGGAAGGGATAAAGGGGAGAACAGAGTAACGAAATGCCCCGGAATCCCACGCCCTGCCTGTCTACCCATGCACTGCCCTTATTATCCCTATACATACACAACGTTGGATCTCGAAAAGCACGGCACGAAGGAGCACGAATCATGGCGAATTTAATCCTAATTTACCGTTCATTTCTTTCAATCAAATTTTTTTGAGAGACTGCCTACCTAAAAACAAACGACAAGAAACACAGCCTCTCTTTGCATGGACGTGGTCGCAGCTCCCTTATCATAGGCCGACCCAAGAAAGAACTCAAGTAGAAGCGAGGAAATGGAAGTATAGAAGAGGCCGATGCCTAGACGTCCCCAAGGCGCAAGTATTAGACGCCCATCTCGTGTCTTTTCTGTAATGCTCGTCTAAGGGGCAAGAGTGTGCTGTCATGGCCAGACGACGGTGCCTGGCGCCTCGTTTCTTTCGATTCCCTTCGGCTTCCAGTTTCAGAAGTGCCTTGCATTTTCCTCGGTGCGTTTCTTCCCAAAGCAATGTGACATATACCAATGCTTTGATCTGAAACATTGTTTAAAACTGGCGTTCTTACGTAGAGTGGCTGAAGGTGTTCTACAATACATAAAAGCTATAGTATGCTATGCTTTTTTTTCTTTTGTTTTCCGGTGAGTGTGAATATGTTAGGCAATGGTAACGCGGCTTCTATTAAACAGTAACGTCTAAACACATCTACCTTAGGCGACTGCCCCTGCTCCTATCAGTCAGGCTGAGTTACAGCTGATCGATGTAACGGGCGGGCCACTTTCAAACACCCCTCTTCACGCAATTCACGTGGTGTGATGGCGAAGTTAACAGCCAAAGAGTTAACACTGCTGCGAAACTGAATTACAAGTTTTATCGAGCCTCTTTGCCCGACGCGCATGGAGTTTTTTTACGGGACAGTTACAACTGGCACGACCCTGTGGCACGCTGGATAGTTACGCTCGAACCAGGGTTGAACATTCAGCTGTATCTGATTTCGTGATGTCATGAGACGTTTCATTCTGCCCACTGCGTTTTTTCTAGGCCAGCGTCTGAAGAAGCACCTCAAGTGGCCAGATTACCACAAAAGAGAGGCCATGTCTAAGAACATGGGTCTCAAGCCTTTCCGTAATCGTCAAAAATACTGCAACCACTGTCGCGTGGATTTGATCTTGCTACATTTGGGCCAGCAGTGAAGTACCTCGGTGACTTTACCACCATGGCGGACTCCTTTCTGAGGGTCTAAACGTCATTGAAAAACACTTATATTCCCATATCTACAGCAACGGTAACGCTACTAGTTGTGAAGTTAGGTGGAGAGATGTGAATGGAAGAGAAGAAAAGGCCGCATGCTGAGCCAGTTCTGCACAATTGGTTTTGCTACCCTACACACGGGAGCAGGATGAAGTAGATTGAAAGATATGCGGAAAAGAGAGAACTCACAAACAGGCACCCACCACAACCCACACAAGCATGAATTCTCCCCCTTTCCCACACACACACACTCCAGCATACAGGCGCACACACTCACTCACACACGAACACACGCGCACGCACGCACACACCCGTCACACATAGGCACATACACACGCACACACACAAGCATGCACGCATGAACTCATCTAGAAAACTTCGTCATCTAAACGTATGAGCGTGATTATAACAGTATTTGAAGTTAGAAGGCAGTCAACAGCCTACTGCGTAGTTGCCCATTCCTATTGCCCCCCTCTCCACACTCTTTTCCCGCACACTTGTGATCTTCTAAGTTAATGTTATAGTTAAGGGTACGCACACCCTCCAGCATATCCTCGCGTTGGTTTGACGTAGTCCTTACACCAGTTACAAAGTCGCGCTAGGACAACCACAATATACAACTCTCAATGTGGGGATTACGAAAGCTTCATAAGCACACCTACGTTTTTTTTTTCTCGCATGGGTGAGGAGTGCGGAGTTGAGCAGCACTCACCGTATCTCTATCCGTGTGTTTTAATCCTCCCTGAACCCGTTTCGACGATTGTGCGTAGGTGGAGAGCCGCGCTTTTCGCATTTAGACATATTAAAGCTTGTTCGCGGGTGCCTACGCTTTCGCCGTAAAATAAGGTCGGAAACATCTGCGCTCACTTCAATGAAAACAAAAGCGTATGGTAGTCTGCCACATCGTTGCGTGCGAAGAACTATGAAGAACTTGGATTAAGTATGCGAGTTTTTGTTGAAGTGCATGTGTGTGCGTAATTCTGCGCTTTTGAAAACTTATCTCTCTCTCAAGTGTTTGTCCACTACTCTAGAAGATCTCGATAATGGGCGAGTTGGCAACAATGTTTTCAAAAGAAGGTATTTCACTCGCAATGCTTGAAACATTAAATAATTTTTACCCTGCCCTCTTTGTCTTTCTTGCAATTCTTCATGCATTTTTTTTTCGAGAATAAGCTGTTTTACGACCACCCATCGTAGCAATAGTAACTATTATACGAGAAGATTAGGAAGGTGGCGCTTAACACTGGTATTATCGTTACATTAACAGCGCGAATACGCCCACTGACCTCATACTGCTTTTATATATATTTAAATAAAAAGAATCTGCTTGATACTAAGCCGCCAAGGCTTGCTATAGCGAAAATAAACGATTCTAAAGACCTATCAGGTTCCTTCTAGATTGTTTATAGGCATTAGCTAGGTGATGTAGGTTGCTACCGCGTCATCGTCACTTAACAAGGTGACGCTAGATTGTTTGTAGATTCATTCTCGGCTTAGGGGGTTAGAGTTAAACCACAGACAGCGACACACGTGGTGCGAAATATACACCACTCGTATATTTACTGGCTCGTCGTCGTTGGCGTAAGGCATCTATTGCTTCAGGGATCTTCTCGAAGCTGCAGTAGCCTTTCCTGTTCCCATGTATGCCCTCATTGTACGTATTTGGGGTCTTCTACTCACCGCTGTTGCTTCGCGCCCATTCGTTGGCCAAACTGTTGCTTCAATTCTGATTCGACCAGTGGTGAATAGTGGAATTTAACCAATATCTGTGGTGCATGTCCCTTTATAACGACGACTTTTTGCTCCGCCACACACACAAAATACAGCCCACTTAACCAACTTTGCTCTTAAGTCAAAAAATGCACGACCTGAGGTAAAGGCAGTGAAAAAAAGGTTATAGTACTGCAGCTGTCTATTCACTTGCAGTTCCCCTACATGAATACGAAAAATTATGTTTTTCACAAAACACATCTACCGAGAAGTTCAATGTCTATAAAAAAAGACAATTGTGATAAGTGATAAGCAGTAGATAACAGTAGCGGGAAAGGGATGAGCAATAGATAGCAGTCGCATACCGCTTGCGAGTACACCATGAATAAACTTACTTTAACATTGTCTAGAATAATTGTTTGGACAGGTTTGTTTAACATAAGAATGAAAAAACCGCGACGCACTAAAAAAATGACACACACACACACACGCACACACACACACACACAAACACACACACACACACAATGTATATAGGAGTCTCTGTGCGCGTTCGTCTTCACCACGAAAGTATTTTATGCCAAGGTACACCGAGACATCACTGACATATTTCCGTCACAGAAACGACGTCAAAAAATACGCAAGTTCTGTTGAAGTTCTATCAACGGTAGTTGAACCCATCATCTCTGGGTCCGAGAAAACAGTAGTCGGGCACATGGCGCCACAGTCTCACGCTTAGCAGCCTGTAAAAAATACGCCGTTATATTTACCACTGTCTTCTCATTCCCAACTCTCCTCAAGTGTTTTCATCAATTATGTATTTTCTTCGCATCGTTCTCCATTTTTTTTTCTCACTACCGCCAACGCTCACACCAACGTCGAAATTTCTGCGAAAGGAGCTCTTTAACGCTATCTCATTAACATGTGTCTGTGCGTACATTTCTACATAAGTTTAGTGTCATTTCATAACATTCCAGTCAATAAAAAAAATTACAACACAGTGATCTTCCCTCCGCACGCTTCGCATAACATTCATTTTCAAGGTGCGAGGGATCTTCCGATATTTAAATATAACAATGGCAATATAAGTGCTTGAAAATGCGCGCATGTGAACGTTCAATTTAAATGTGAACTCCTACCACGAACAGTTTTTTGCCATGTTATTTTCCTTATTCTGTTCAGTTTCGTGGTTGTGTTTCTTTTTTAACTGTTCATTTTTTGTTCTTTGGTGACAGTTTCTTCTGCACTGCAGAACTTATAGAAATGAAGTCACTGCGACGATACAAATCTCTCCACGCCAATCCCGCTACAACGAAACAGAAAAGATAAGCACATGAGTTGCAGAAAACTACCGATGCCTCCGATAGCGGAGTCATTATTCATAGACACAGGGTGCCGAACGATATTGGCGTGTGGAGGTGAAGTGGTAACCGATTCGACTCAAAAGAAAGATCACGCGTATTCTGGCTTTCAGCTGTTTTACGCAAATGAACAACTAACTGCACGACTTGTTTATGCTTACTGAGTTACGCGTTGCACTGGCGGCAGGGCAACTGCGTGGGTGCATGACGTCATTCGATGTGGAGCAAACTGCACATACGGAACTTGTCGTGCTAGCGTCAAAAGTATTATTGGTTTTCTTCTCTGACGTGAGGAGCTCATGACAAACCCTGAACAAAGAGGAAACAATCTGTTCCCAAAACTGAATTGACAACAATTCACACTGTTTAAGAAATTTATTATTTATTTATTCGGTTTCTTCGGGAACATAAAAACTTACACACACTCAGAAGCCGCGTGTACCGTTATATAGACAGGAAGCGGAGCGTAAATCAGCCACGTGCTCTCCACAGACAACTCGTGCGTCGACGAACTTGAGTGACGTCAGTGTACACAGGCAGCACCTGTCGACTGAGCGCATTATTAATGCGATGCACGCGCGACTTGGCAGCGCCGCGAAATAATAAGGCAGCCGAACGGTGTAACAGAGCCGAGAACTGGAAAGCTTCGATATTCACAAAGCGGTTATAAGGTGGGTAGCAAAAAAGCTTACCCAACTGTTAGGAAGTAGGGAAATGTGAATTCAGCTTCTGCCGTTGTCTATCGTTTGAGCAGTGACTTTGATCACTATGTACCATAGGCACAATAAAGAAAAAGTTATTTATTCATCTGTCAATTCAAAGCATAGAAACTTTGAATGAAGGTTATATATATATATATATATATATATATATATATATATATATATATATATATATATATATATATATATATATATATATATTTGAATATGCACAGTGTGGGTTTGTGCTCAGCGTTCAATGTTTTTGGTTCTTTTTTGTTTGTTTGTTTCCGTAGTTCTCTCTCACTCTCGCAAACATTTTTAAAGGCGAGAGGGACGCAGCAGCAATGAAGTTTGAACGTCTATGTTAGTATAACTCATCCTTTCACTAAGGGGGGACCCCTCCCGAAACTGTTGGGAAATAAAATAAATATATTTATCCTTGTTGAACACGCTCCCCGTTGTGCCATTCATATATATATATATATATATATATATATATATATATATATATATATATATATATATATATATGCGATCTAACAGACAGTAATGCCAAGGAAGAATGTATAGGGGAAGATATTAGAACGAATGGAATGTAAATAAGAAGAAAGAAAAGTGAGTGAAAAAATAACCAGCCGTGATCAGGAATCGAACCTACGACCTTCGAATAGCACGTTCGATGCTCTAACCACTGAGCTATCCCAGCGACCTTCCCTCCATCCACTTTTTTGGGTTTATATGTGAATTTAGAAGTAGGAGTGGTGAGCCCTTAGGTATACACTTCTTTCCCTTATATATATATATATATATATATATATATATATATATTGAAAGACGCAGGCAGACTAGGTACGGCGAGCAGGCAGGGCGAGCAGAAGCGTTATTCTGCGATGTCTGGCTCGGCTCAGAACCACACCAAGAGAGAGAACGATGATGATGGGTATGTGCAAGTGAGAACGATGATGATGGGTATGTGCAAGTGAGAACGATCAAATGCTTGGAATGTGCTTACAATATATATATATATATATATTGTTCTTTCCATATATAATTCGTAATTACAATTAGCAAGACTTTTCATGTACAATAATTACAATGAAGGCATCGCGCGGATGGCATGAGATTTAAACAAAATGTGGCTTGTTATCTTTTTTTTTCTTAAAACACATGTGTTACTTCCGTAACGTCACGGAATGCATGACCGCGCTCAATCTCCAGAGCATCATTGCAAAATACTTATGATGCGTGACGTTTGTTACCATTCAACGCTGGAACTGAATGTTGGGATGGAGGGTAGAACACAACATGCATGAACGATTGCATGGGCCTGCCGACAATAGCGTGACCCTCAACACTTTTTTTTTGTGCAGAGCCATTTTGGATTGTGGAATGGAGGGTACGGCCAGAGGCCACGGGCAAGTGGCTTTTCAGTACCACCTACCGAAGCTCATATACATCTGCCTCATCTGTTGTTACATGTGTAAAATAATGCACGAAAAAAAAAGAGGAGTAGTTTCAGGGGCGTCTTTTTTTTTTCTTTTTTTGTCAGACGCCGCCAATGAAACCAACAGACAGTAAAGCCAGGAAAGTAATAGGAGACATTATTTTTTGCTTTCCATAGCAGAGTGGGAAAAGACAGGGTTAATCCCCTCTTCCCCCACCTCGCCGGGTGAAAACTTCCTGACTTCAAATAAAGTTTATTCATTCATTCATTTATTCATTCACAGAAGTTCAGTCACTATGACGTATATTCTATAAAATTAACATGGACGAAAAGTCACACTGTTTGCAGGAAGAAACCGGACCCCCAAACTTTTAGTGGCGCATCCGATTTTCTACCAATCGAGCTATGACTGAAAAGGTTTCTTCGTCCGTTTTTGTTTTGTGTGTGTGTGTTTAATTCTTGGCAGTGCAAGCCAACGCCACTCGTAGCTAAGGCAGCTAGTGTGGAACACACCGAACCGCTTGTGAAATAATCTACGAAAAACCCAATCCCCATTTCTTTATTTATTTATTTCCAAGTTCGCTTCCAGTATTTTTTTTTTGTTGCTTACTCTAGCGCACTGCTTTAGGCAACTTCAAGGTTCAACAGCCTGCATTTTGTATAAGGCGAAGCTATAACAAACAAATTTGTAAGAAATTTGATAGCGCTCATACAGATCCAAAATTTATTATTATGAGGATAGTAATTCAAAATGAAAGCTTGTTGACACGGAGGAAATATTATATTGGATTCTGAACGAATAAGTAAATCACCAAGCAAAATGAGGGAGAAACACATGTGCAAGATTTATAAAGAAATAGACAATAAAAACACACTTCAACGCTTTTAGCTGTAGGCACATGCCAAAATGTACAAAGGCATAAGACATCCGCAAGGATGCTATGTAAATGAAGCATTCGCTCATTAAGAGGACATGAACTGCTTCGTTTGAAACAAAACATCGCGTCCCGAGTTAAAACGATGGTGTTAACAAATAGACTGTTCCACTCACTCCTTCAGACGTTTTAACAAGCTAGGTCTGAGAAATGTAAGCTGGACCAAGATGCAATTACAAGAAACTACAAGAAACTGTTAAAATTACAAGAAACTGAAAAATTACAAGAAACTGAAAAACTGAGAAACTGAGAAAATCAAGAAACTGTTGCAATTACAAGAAACTATAATGTTCTTTTCAAATGGAATTTATGTTGCGGAGTCGTCATGACGGAATGGCCTTTACGCCGACTTTCCTATCAACATAGAAACGGCCGCACTTACCACGAGGAGCTACTTCTTCATATAGTTCTGTTCGAGTGACGGAGGCAGAGGCGTACCACCACATCTATGGCTTTCAATTTTATAAAGAGAGACATAATATATTTGTTAGGTCTCACCTAACCCGGAACATCATATCGACCTCCGACTACTCTGTAGTCCATATTACAACTATGTCGAAATCTCTATCCATTCATGAGCACAGCTCGGGTATTTGTAAAAAAAATGAGCAGCCCTTAACTTATTTGTCTTCTCTCTTTTTCTTACCAAGGTAATGACCTCCCTGGGAATAGTGAATGCAGCGTTGGCCATCTGGAAAGAATGTGAGACGACTTTAGCAATATAAAAAAAAACATCAGTGTGGATAAACTAAAGAAAAGTCTATACAGTAATGATATTGTTTGACTTTTTTCTTGAAAAATGTTTTAGTATCTGGCATGCCTTGCAACCGCACATGTGTGAGAAGCTCTGAGTGTGCAAACCTTATCTTACTGAAATTCAAAGAAACTTTTATCGAACTCTGCCCCCAAAGTTGAGGCCCTAACTTGAATGTTCAAAACGAACTTTATGGATACTTCTCAATGCAGTGGAAATCAGACAGAGGAGCTCACAATTTATTTTTATTTCATCCTTCGTCAAAAAGAAGGCCAGAGATTGAATGAAGGAACTCTTTTTATCCTTAGTGAGTTGCGAAAAAGCAAAACACGAAAAAAAAACGTCACACGTCAGGTATAATTCTTTTTTTTTTTGCAATTATCAGTGGGTGAGCGTAGTATATTAGGAAATCAGCAAAGCATCAAATAAAAGATCTCCTATCTCTAACAACTTTTTTTTCAATCTATTCACATCATTTCTTCGATGAATTTATATTCGTTGATTCTTGAAAGAAGAAGCATTTTACCTTTTCACCACCTCGCCTGAAAACAAACGTTGAAAAAAAATCCAATAATTCAAAAGGCGAACATCTTTCTTGAGTGCTAGGTACCGGAGAAAATAAATATTTTATGAGAAGTTGTGAGAATTTTCGGTATGTTTGTATGAATACTAGATGGAGCGGTGGTCTTTCAAACCTAGAGTAACCGAGCAGAATGCCTAATTGGATTTGCTCGGCACAATGCCAAGTTGGCTTCATCTCAGTCTTCTCTGGGCAAACACTTTTCCTTTTCTTTTTTTCTCAGTCCTTTCATCGTACGCAGACCCTTATATGTGATGAAATACAGTAGGATGCAGCCCATCTTAATAACGTTGTCATACAAGAAACTGAATGACAGAATGAAAGCAAGCTTCTGAAAAGGATATAAATTTTTCAGGGCAAAAGGCAATTCACCTTCAAAAGAAAGACTGATGACGTTTGACTCGCCACCAACCAAGTTATCGACTTCAAAGGGGTCAGTGGATTCATTACGTTTGGCAAAGTGACCTCGAACACTCCTAGAGACGTTCGAAGAGAAAGAAAACTTACCCCTTTATTTTGGAAGATAGGGCGTTGGCAGAAACTGCCGTAATCGAATTACTCATAGAGAAATACTGTTCCCCCGCATATAAGCACAGAGATCCACTATTTCACCACAAAGGCGAATCAATGACTGGGATGGCAACAACTTTGAATGTTATGTGAAGAGGCGCCAGCAGCTAGCTTCATCAGCGTCGCCCTTCGCACGGTTTGACAAAATGCTTTGGTAAGAAGATGAGCCCCCTGCGGAGGGCGAAGCGTTCACTGCGTAAAGGTGAATCAGGAATGAGAGCACCTACCGCAGGTACAAATCTGTGTGTCGTACGCTCATCCCGGTCAAGATAAAGTACGCGAGACAGAGTGTAGCCGATAGAAGCACGTAGCTCATGCCGGAGCTTTGATACACTGGCTCAAATACACCACGTACCCTCATGGGCCGACCGTGCGACGGAGGGGGCCAGCGTGCTTCATCTACAATTGAGCCGTGATCATCTGCTTCCCGCTTATGCTTTCACTGACGCATAGAATGTACAAAGTACCGGGTGATGTGATTGCCTTTGTACTGTATATAGAACATCACGACGACGCTGGTGCCAGAAAGGGCTGTGATCTGTCCTGGACTGCCACTGCACTAGAGCTTTAGCGACCACTTCGCCTAATCTGCCATCATCACTATCATCATCATCATCGTCATCGTCAATAGCCTGACTACGCCCACAGTAGGGCAAACGCCTCATCTATGTTCCGCCAATCAACGCAGGGCACGTAGCAGGGCATGCACAGGGCGCGTAGCACGTATGAAGAATAACCACTGGTCATGAAGAGTAACAAATTGAATTCAATGAGAAGGCAAGTGCATGAAGAGGAAAGGGAAAGTTAGATGGGCACTTTGCGGGTATATCGAGGGCAAAGCAAGTACAGGACCGAATTGGTTGGCGGAACATGAGACAGGCTAGTTTATAGTAGCGTCCAACTCCACACTGAACCATGCATATGCAACCATGCCATGCAATGATGGCCCTGAATAATTCATTACTCGTTCTTGCTAAACCCTGATGCTCCACCCTTCTTGCTTGACCCTTCTTTATATCAACTGTCTCGAGTGTCACGGACTTCTTCTGGCTATATGTCTTCCGACTGCGACACCACTTCTCTTTCAAGGCATTGGCACGGCTGACACGAGAACGCTTGGTCAATGAATGCATGCGCCGCGCCTCTCACAAGTAGTGTACAGGCCGCGCGCACTATATAGATGGGGCTGCCAAGCCTCGCTGCATTTACCCAAAGCAATTTCTAGCTATCGCCTCATTCCGCATCGCGCAACTGGCTGAGTAGTCAGCGCTACTGCCAACAGAGCTCGACGTGTTTCCTTCAACCACGCCATACCTTCCCTTCGCCGCCACATCTCCCCTTCCGAGTGGTTTCGCACGCTTAATTGAAATTCCAACGAATGTCCTCTAGATGTCCTGCGTAGGTCAGCGCTCGCACAAACTTCCCGATAAGGGACCACGTGTCGCAAAGAGCATGCCGTCTTGTGTGTCGGATGCTGATTGCTGGCTGTGCTCAGGGGTTTCATTTAGACTAACCACTTTTCACAGAGTTCAAGCGTTGCGAGCTAGGATATTGGTGGTGGCACAGTGTACTCAGAAATTGCAAGCGTGCTGACCTTTATGCATCAGCAGTGCGTGACCTTAATAAATTAAACGGAACTCGTTAAGTGCCAAGTGTACTAAGGCTATTATTTCTAAGTTGGTCAATACTAACACCGTAATCCCAGAAAATTGACAAACAATATTCTGCTAGCTTCGCTTGGCGGGCACTGATGACACAGCAATCCTCAAACGGGCAGTATGGTTGAATAGATTGCGCAGCAGGCGTAGTGGTGGGAGTACACGGGTGAGAGTAGCGTACAGAGGTAGTTATAGGAGGAGTGGCACCCATCCGTAATAGGATTAGCCGAATTTCCGTGGGTGAATCCCATTGCAGACGTCTCTTCAAACGCCACTATCAACCATGCGTTGCGGAGAGGCAGACGCTGCATAGGTCCATTATTCGTATTTCTCGATTCCATCATCACAGCGAATTGGATTCGCACAACATATCGCGAGTCATGTTAATTACCCATATTCGACACACCAAGAATATAAGTTGGCAACACTGTAGGCATGACGGAGTCCAGCTTCGCCATGTAAGCGTGGTTGCTGGGCAGATCTAAGCGCCTCTCGGTTAGCTAGATGTAGCGTATGCAGGAACTTTCGATGAATTTATCCTCTCTTGTCACCCTTTCAAAGCTTTATTCTGCACATAATATTGTTTTGTGTTGCCTCCAAGATCAGCGTCATTGGCGGGCCTCTGTGATCCGCCAACCTTTAACCAGGCGTCGCTATCATACGGTGACGTTATCTGGTGAAGTAGTGTTATATGAAGTCCCAGTGAAGTCAGAGGGACATTATAATGTATCCACAAAATTTTCCTATATGAGACCTCCAAATAACATCAATTGTGTAGTATTCACGTGATGATTTTTTGTGTCGCTCCTGTTTATTTATTTATTTATTTATTTATTTATTTATTTATTTATTCACAATACTGCCACTCTCATCCGAGAGCATAGCAGGAGGGCATACAAATGTGTGTACAAGAAACATGTGAATCTGCAGCCTTGATTCATGAGGAAGAACAAAAAAGAACATATGCACACAAAGACAGAATAATTGCACAACTTTACGCATAAACACGCCTATATTACAAGCTGTAGTAACAACAAGAAGAAATAAACCAAAGAAACAAGTCCATCAAAAAGGTAAGAATAGTTCCAATACAAGGCTGCAGCAACGAAATACACAAGAAATTAACAGATTTGTAAGCTGGAAATGCTACACGTGTGCTGTTCGGTTAGCGCAACAATAAGTGTTATTTCTACCCTGAATAATCTAGCATTTCGACGAACTTAGATAACGAGTCAGTGCTTGTTATCACGGGGTTGAGTTTATTCCACTCGCGTATTGCCATGGGAAAGAAAGAGTACATAAACGTGTCGTTACTGCAGGAATATTCGGTTATGGTGCGGTCGTGTTTGTGACGTGTAGGGTGGGTCTGAGAAAAAGATATGTATTTATGCGTATCAATCTTGTAACTTTTATGAATTAGCTGGAACAAGAATTTTAGGCGAGCGTGCCTCGCTCTAACTGACAAACTTTTTATTCCTGAATCAGCCAAGAGGTTAGTGGGAGAGTCAGTCCGTTTATATTTATTGTAGATGAACCTTATAGCCTTTCGTTGGACACTTTCAATCTTTTTCATGAGGGTAGTCGAGTGCGGAAACCATATCGTGCTTGCATATTCCAGAAGCGGTCTTACGAACGTTCTATAAGCTAACAGCTTGGTAGGAGTGGGGGACGTCTTTAGGCACCGTTTTAGGTAGAACAGTTTGCGCAACGCGGCGGCGGTAATATTTGTGATGTGTGAATCCCATCTAAGATCAGAAGTAAGCGTAATTCCTAAATATTTGTGTTGCGAAACCTTACTTAAGGGTATGTCATTAATGAAGTATGTAAACATAGAAGGCTGTTTTATTGTTGAAACAGTCATGGTAACGGATTTTTTAATGTTTATTGTCATTTGCCAGTCAGAACACCATTTCGTTATTTTACCAAGCGACGTGGTAAGCATTAGGTGGTCCGTATAGCTATTAATTTTCCTGTAAATAATGCAGTCATCTACAAATAACTTGATGTTGCACTCGATATTAGAAGTTATGTCGTTAATAAAAATTAAGAATAATAACGGTCTCAGCACTGACCCCTGCGGAACCCCGGATGCCACAGGTACGGTCTCAGATGGTGTGTTTTCGAAGACAACAAACTGGGACCTGTTCGAGAGAAGTCTTTTACCCATGCCAATATTTCGCCTTTGCCAATCACGTTTTCCAATTTCCCAATTAATTTAGTATGGCCTACACAATAAAACGCATTGGAAAAATTCAACAGAATGATGTCTGTTTGCGCGTGGTTGATGCGATTGTCCCTGTCTATTTTTTTCTGTTGTCGTTAGTCTGCATTTCCGCACGCTAGGTTACCCAGGATAAATTTGACTTTTTAATGGGGCACCTCACAATTACAGCTTGATAAAAAAAACATCCTCGCATGGCATGAGCATTATCAATTAGGCAACACCCCCATAGCCACTGATATTTTCATCTGTATCAACGCCAGCGTGCAGTAGCAGTAAACGACCTAGCGGGAAAAAAAGCAACAGAAAGCCGCTTGTCTATACTTTTTTATTCTACACAGCTGGGGTCATTAACAACTGCCAATTTGACGAAAGCCACAGGTGGTATAATGAGGCGCTGGCCTAGAAAAACGCCTGATGCAGTATAAAAGCTCACACGACTTTGCGCTTGGTGAGTAATAGGGCTAAGGTTCGCACGTCACCTACTCAAGGGTCATGTCTCTCAAGCTGTATGCGACCGTTCCAATTGTCACACCATGTCAACTACGCAAAAGTGGGTCGTTCAAGGCATCCCACCCACTGCAGAGGGTTCTCTCAAGATTAATCAGTGGCCGCCACAACCTCAACATAGTGTCCAACTGTGCAGGTACATAGAATGCCTTACATATGCCTTGTGGGCACTTGATTATTTTGTTTTATGGCGAGCCATATATCTTCCGCCATCGAGTCCCCTTAGGCGAAGGCATAAGTTGCCGTGCGAGTTCCCTTAAGCCGAAGGCTCTAGAAGTTCCTCAGAAACAAGAAAGTGACTGTCAGAATAAACACTAGTATTGTACAATAAAATGTGATGACGTCAACAATACTACGTCACTCTCCCGTTACAGGGCTTTTACATTTGTGGCGTCATCACACCGTAGCTGTGACGTGACATCAGAGGTAAGCCAGCATCAAGGATGGCGTCATCTTGGAGCCACTGCGACACCACTCTCTTTGCAATGGACTTCTCTTAAACTTCTTTTAATAGTAATTGTTAGGGTATCTTAGTGTCCTACATCATTGATATGATTAGGAAAGACACCATAGTAGAGGGTTCCAAAAGGTTTGACTATGTGCTCTTCTTTAGCGTGCACTGACACTTCCGATTACACGGCCTTCTACCATTTAGGCTACGTTGAAATGTGACCGTGGTGACAAGTTTGAACGCACGACATTCGGGTTGTTGAAAATCCTTTTAAGGTTAAAACTTGAGCGCAAATCAGCACGGATCACACATTACCAACTAGGTCCAACAGAAGTTTTACAGAATATTTCCAATGCTTCCTAACCCCTTTTGAGTGCAAAGCTACGTTTAAGCACAAAGCTCTCTGGGAGTGGCTGGGGAGAGTCGGGGTGGTATTAATGCGGTATCAGGAGTGGGGTTGGTATCATTAGATTAAAATAGCTTTCACCCTCTAGTCACCTTAGGAAATATCATAAGCAATGCTTTCAGTTTATCTTCTTCAAGGCAACCGTTAAGTGTTTTTGGTTATTCAGTAAGTATATTTAATGAAAGACCGGCTATCTTTGATCTTGCCCTGCAAGCAACCGATCTACGGAACCACGCCTACCACAAGGCCATCTAAATGTCAACGCAGTACACTGAAAGCCTTCTTTGAAGACGTAGCAAGTAAAAAGGAAAATGAACCTAATTGAAAAGCACGCACTATTACCACAAAACGCTCGTTTATCGACACGTGTCCTTACAGTAATGTAGTAGGAAAAAAATTTCCATCTGCATTTATGTCTATAGTGTGGACAAAGATTAGCACTCTACTGCTTTGATGGAAGTCGCGATCACAAGCCCAAAGCTTGTCGCCAGCCACTCGGGTCGGCTATCAATTTTCAGAGCACCACCATTAAAATAAACAACCTATGTAAAACGACAGTGCAAAAGCTCTAATAAATGGTCAATATCGAAGACAGTAAATGGCTTCTTCTTGCACTCGCTCTTTTGTGCCATGTTATCTTTCCTCGCCAAGTATTTATCCAGGCAGGACAAGCAAGTGCCCGAGAGAAGTCTTCGAGGCGAACAGTAAAGCGAAGAAACCGGACGTGCATTAGATGCCTACGTGCTTTTATAAAGTAACGGTTTGATTCCACACGTTGGAGAGGATCATAAAGACGGTTCCGAGAGCAAGCAAATATTGACCGGAGCGCGGGCACTCGAAATTGTGAAGGAATCAAGAATAAAAGAACGTTAAGCGTTCTTGCAATTTAGGCATGCGACGGTAGCCTTATCGCAGGCGCCAGGAAGTCGCGGCTATTGAAGGCCTTAGTGTTGACGACCACAAGCGATTGAGGCGAGCACTGTTACTGCGGTAACTAGACAAAGAAAAAATGTGTCGACTTTTGAGCAGTTACCAGTGATAACTTTCTCTTTTGTTATCCCGGGACTACCTGAAAAAGGATGAGAAAAACGTTAAATAAGGTAATTCATAACACTTACGATGTAAGGAGAAATGTTTTGAAAAGTCTCGCTTGAGGGGCAAGTGAGTTTGCTTCACAAGTGGGATGCTTTACCCTGCGGTCTGAATTTCTGGGATATTCTAAAACGATCAGAGGGCCATGCGAAGTGCACACAGGCCAAACACGGTAAAAAAGAAAATCGAGTGGACATTCAGTTTTTTCGGAACCAGTAGTATACCTTTTAAAGCGGACTTTAGGAGTGAAAGATACTATCGCAATATCTCCTTCATTATTATATTGGTCAGGTCCATTTGTTTTATGGCATTTACTGTGTTTTTTTACTTACAGTTAGTTCATTTCAGACATATATATACACACAATTCAGAGTGTGAATTATGACACGAGGTAAGGCAAAAATGGGCTCTCATCTCTCCTGACGAGGACTTTATCCCAATAAATGCCAGATTCGAAGCGCAGGGGTCGCCCACATGTTCCCTGTTGTTAGAGCCAACAATAAGCTAGCTGTCGCTCAGTAAAAATCTGATTAATAAAACCACACACTATGGTTATTGTATATCCTTAATATTCGTATTCTTCTCATTTTTATTTTTAAAAAATTAGTGTAAATGTGTGACCGATGGGAAAAAATGGCGACAACTGTTTAATTTACCTTCTGCTTGATGAAAAAAAAGCACATGGATGCCGAAAGTAAGTAAAGTACCATAGAAGAATTTCAACAAAATTGAGAAGACAGGCGTAAGAGCAGAAACATCAGCTAGTAGGACGACTTCAGAAAGTCTTGTGCACCTCTACGTAAGCGCTTTCATTTTGTGCTTTTTGACCAGCGATGATGCGAACAAGAAACTGTATATATTGGTATACTGTTGAATCGAACCGCTCGTGAACTTAGTTTTTCTAAAGGCGCTATGACGCTTGTATGTATACTGATACGTAAGCAATAGGACAGCACCGCTGCTGCAAAGCTGTCCCCAAGCCCCAAATCTGGCGTGGTAGGGGAAAGAGCTCGGAGGCAGCTTTGCCGCTTCAGTACCAGTTGTAAGAAGTTCTTACGCAGTGGTGGCGAGCTTCGGACTGGGTGGAGCCCGCGCCCCATGACGTCGATAGAAGAGCCTCAGTATATCTACGGCACCTACCACCATTTACAGACGAGGAATCGGTCTATAGAAAGTGAAACGCCTGCCTGTCAACTGGAATCCCACCAACCAGAGAAACTCAGAGACGCGTGAACAACAATGCTTTCGAAGTGAATCCAGAGGCGGCGCCACCGACACAAAGCTGCGCACCATCGATCGATGCGCCGGAGCTACGTGCAGGGAATGGCCACGCTTGGTTGCACATCTCTCTAGCGCTCTTGCACGGATATCACGCCAGCTTTCAGCGTTAGTTATTTGGGAAAGCAACAGGAGGGCTGCTTCGCGCTCTGTGCAACAGGTGGCAGCTGTGAGCTGGTGTCGGCGGTGCTTCGATGAGAGTCGGGAAAAGGGCTGTTGCTGACAGGTAATAGGGTTTCCATGGGCTTGTAAGAATACGAAGTGAAGGCGCGTTATATGTATGCTTGTTAATTTTTTGAAAGAAAACTTGCTTGCACCCGAATAATAAGGCGAAAGTTTTATATGCCTCATGCAACCATAGGATTGACCGTCGGCGTCCGTTGATGTCCCGCCGGATGTGCACGGTTCATCTTTTAACTGATTAAGGGAGTGCACACAGACACGGACACTGAGAACAAGAAATTGCAAAGATGAAGTGTCCATGTCTAGTGTTCTAGTTCTAGTGTCCGTGCCTGTGTGCGTGCCCTTGATTAGTTAAAAGATGAACCAATACCAACTAGCCCAATTATCCGTGCTAGTGTTCACGGTCCTTCATGTCACTATGAAGTCACTTTAATGTCACTGTGAAGTTGTTGTGATGTCACTATGAAATCCTTATGATTACACAAAATTAGGCACTGTGACGTCACGAACCTGTCATACCGTGACGTAATCACGCGATGATTATTTTTTTTCCATCACTCGGTTTTGCACCGTGGTTATTTTCCGCCTTTCGCTAGGCATATAAAACATTTGTCTAAATAAACGAAATACGAGTCTATATAGTCAATGTTTATAAGAATTTACGAATGTGACCTGATTTTAGCATTGGTTGCTTCAGAAGGTGCACTCAGTATACAAGCATAATCTTCAACATCTAGCTATGTCCAATTGTTTTGTTCTTTCGGCAACTTAGGCATCGTGTGATCGAATTTGTCCGTGAACACTGAGGCCAATGTTCTTGCCCGAGAACACTCTGGTACAACACTTCCACATTACATCCGTAATAAAGTGCAGATAGTTCGTACGTATTTGCTTAAGACGATCTTTTCTTCTGAACCGATGGTTTGATTCTCCCTATCTTTTATCCGAAAGCTTTCTGCTCCCTATGTAATACTGCACTGCTTTCAACAGCGCAAGCAACATTTCTGAACCACAGATGGTTTCTATGTGAGAGCAACAATCCTCGTGTCGCAACGTGGTCATGTGATGTCACATATTTTGGTGATATGTGACGTCTGTTCGCTTGATCTTTAATGCAGTAGCAATTATTTGGAGACTTTAGACGGGCTTTAGCCGTTGGCGTCGGTGACGCCATCATGTTCTCCATAAAGTACAAATAAAAAACATTTCTCTGCACATCGTGTATTATAACGGTGAAAAAAAAAGAACACATGAGCGTGGGCAAGGAACGTGGTTGAAGCAGAGATGAAAAAAGCTTGCAACCAGCCTCACTTCGTGTAGTATTGCAATTTGTTCTTTTTGAAATCATTGCTTCGCCCTTGTGGTGACATTGTGATTTATTTGCATCACTCGTGATGGCAATACCGAGGGACACTGATGTCGAATTTTTGTGTTTAGCCTCCGCCTAAAGAAAGGAAAATTGCATCCACTACCGCAGGGACTTTCATATAGCCACTACGAGAAAGTAGGCCATGCTGCATATATTTCCATCGTTACAAAACTTCGAATGACGCAGGGAAATGCCGCAACAGTTAAAGCCTTCACAGCAAAGAGAAGTCACGTTTTTTTTTTTACTTGCAAAATAACGAGTCGAGCGCATCGTGGACCAACAAAGCACAGAACTAGGCTCGTGCTTTTGATGTGCCCATTTGCATCGACCGCGCTTGTTGCGAATGCTCATTGTTGCATCGCCTGTATCCGTGCTCCTGAATATGTGCATGTTTTTTGTATGGGCGGGCCGCGATTGGCGCTAGACCACGCACGCAAGCCTATTCAAAAGTCTGTTCTTTTCCTTAGATGTTTTACTGAAGCTTGTGCGCATTTGCCACTCAAGCAACATGAACAACCACAGAAAAAAAAACAGGCAATAAAAGGGAAGCAGAGTTGCTTGAAGCTCGGCGGCTCCCAGAACGTCAACACAACGAAACCGTTGTGTTGATGGTCGTGGCCAAGGTCTAAATGAATTCAAAAAATTGGGGTCCATTTGTCATCTGTAGCCCCCAATGGAAGGCGCCCTCTTTTAAAAGCAAAAAAAAAGCACATTAGCTCCTTCGATCGATGGAAAAACAAAAGACAAGAAGTGAGCGAAAAATGTCAAGAATTACACTACTGGCTGTTGCAGTCGTCGATTTTGTGGTGTCTTTCTTCTGTTTGACGCCCATGGGCTGTTATTTAGGTGGTGACGTGGATTTTTTGGGCGTCAGATACTGGGCATCTGGTGCGAGTCATTGCGTCAACATTGGCGGATTTACGAAGAGGTGCTGTGGAAGGTGACTGGAAACCTTCTGTATTTCGTCATATACTAAACGTCCCTATTTCTGCTACTGCGAAGGCTGGTATCACAGTTCAGAAACACAGCGGACAAATTCTGACAATCATTGTGTAGGGATGACCTGCTTATTAAGGCGAAAGCCTCAGCCTGCTCATGGCCGCTGGATGGCTCATCAAATGTGATAGGTGAACGTCGGCGTCAAGAGGAGTAATGCCAAAAACCCCGCATCTCCCCTAAATGAATTGTGACGAGTAAGCGAAGCGTTCAGAAGTTAAGCCACTCACTCACTCGCTAATGTACCTGAGCGACAATGCGTGTGTTTCACATATCTGTTTTATTCGTCATACCTCATATGTTCTTTTAAGGTATGCGTTCCGTTTTGCCTTCACTGTTACCCCTTTCTATTCTATGAAATATAGAGCCAAAGGCTCTTTAATGGGATCAAGCCTGACGATGCTTAAGGTGAGGTCTATGTAGGTTTTCTATATATACAGGTGTTTATTGAGGGGTGATCCTTCTGGGTGCTCCAACCATGCATGATTGTTTTGTTTCCTTACGAAGCTGGACTTGTACGAAGACTTGATTATCAGCTCTTCGTATATGTGCATTTTGGTGGCTGCGCCATCGGATATGTTTGTAGGAAGGCATTGCACCTTTTTGTGAACGTGTGTCGGTACGTTGGCCAGTTGGCCTTTCATTTCGTACTGCCCGTTGCCGTGCGTTAAATGCCTGATACTCATGAACGGATGCTGTGAAGCATTTTATCACTGCTTCCCGAGCCCTCCTCTTCAGTGTATACTTGTCATCGGTGTGTCCACATTGCCGTTGCTCTCCCAACTCTCGACTCCGGGCTAACGCTAGCTCGCTGTCTGCGTAGACGTAGATCTGACGCATTTCGCGCTCTCGCCCACGGAATAACAGCTTCTAGCCAGCATTGCTGCTCTGCTTTTCACGGGCAAGAGCACTTTCGCGATCCTTTTCACCCGTGGCAGAAAGAAAACAAGTAGCCTGGAACGCGCTTATTCTTAATTTTCAGCAGCCATTGTCATGATCAAGACGTATAGTGGGTACATTGCATGAGCCGTGATGGCAGAAAGAAAATGTGTGGTCTGAAAAGTGCTTTATTTTCATGGACATGAGCGTCTTCAGCATCATCGGACAACAGACAAGCAGAAATCCTAAGGTGCGTCGCCCCTAAAAATATTCGCCACCATGTTACTGATAGCCCAAATTTGCGACATAATTGTAACGTAGACACTACGCCATTGTGACGTCGCGTAACATGATGCCGGCTCATGGCATTATCTCGAGACATCATTTCCAGTTCGACACCGCTCAACATGAACACACACAGGATGCACGCAGTACATCATCGTTTGTCACCGAGATATGGAATGGCCGTTTGGTCTATGTTAAACTCATCTCGAAGGAACCACTAAACCATGTGAGCTGCAGAAAGCGTACATTGCCTACATTGGAATTCTGGTTGGTTGCCAAAAGCTTTCAAGGGTGGAGGGTGAATGAGAATCAATGCAGAAGGCTTAGGATAATGAGAAGCCTGCTTCGCCTTTCAGTCGTTTTTGGCAAATGCACAAGGGATTATGTGCCACTGCTCGGGCTATTTGGTGATATAGAATAGACATAATTGCGCAAAGTAATTTGCACGAAAGCAGGTGAGGGGACCCAACATAGTGACTGTGCTCTGCCCTCGCCATTTTCCTCATTAAATTTCCACTTGGAGCTATCTTCAAATGCGTGTATTGCATTTATTATGCAAGAAATTCACTTTCCTTCCAGAAATCTAGCCCGGAGAGCAAAAAATGCTCTAGCACTCAGGTAAGTCTCCCTTTCTTTCGAAACTACGCTTCAACTTCGCTCTAAAGATAAACGGTATATAATTTGCTAAACCAGTATCTTGTACTCAATACGCTTTTACGTGATTTCGTCACAAATGTTACCAGAAAACAATGAACAAATGTCATAAAAGCAGGATGAATAACCTATACGACGAGAAAATCGTAAGTTGTCTCTTTGTATATCTATGCTTGACTTTTCGAGATGACAATTTCCACAAGTGGGCCGCGCACTTTCCGCGAGATTAGTATAAAATCCACGTGGTTCACGATCTTAGCAAAGAAACCTCAGCTACTACCGCCCCAAAGACATATTGCTTTCACACGTGAAAACTGACAAAACTGAACATGATGGGATGTTGGTGGCACAACCTGAACGCCTACATCGACAATTCAAAACCCTACAAGAGATATATGTGGGCGGGGAAACGTTCTTTCTTGCTTCTTTCTGCTTCCGAGCTCTGCGTCTTAAC